>MU863928.1:0-20656 GCA_033296885.1 Triangularia verruculosa | reverse complement strand
TCTCTGTCTGAGTCTGAGAGGTTGTGAAGCTCTCTGTCTGAGTCTGAGAGGCCGTGAAGCTCTGTGTTTGAGTGGTACTGGTAGAGAGCGTTTGGGTGGTTGTGAAGCTCTCTGTTTGAGTCTGAGAGACCGTGAAGCTCTGTGTTTGAGTGGTCGACGTTATGGAAAGAGCGGTGACAGTGGCTGACGTCACCGTCGTGGTTGTGGTGGACGTACTGACTGTAAATAATTTTTAATAGATTTACTTTTAATATATATGTAGCATTATATTTACCTTCCAGAGACAGTACGGTTGACGTCGTCGTGGTTGACGTCGTCGTAAAAGAAGTTGCTGACCGACTCATTAGCTTGACAGAACCTCATCAGGGGCAAAAAAGGGGGGTTGCGGTTACCTCGACCTTGGCAGGCATAGGTTGGGTAAGGAGTAATGATCTGCGTGGATACATAAGACGAGAACACCCCCCCTCCATTGACAGCATACACCACAGGGCTGTTCGGGCCACCGCAAGCAATGTTGTTGGCATCCAGGCACGGGATTTTACACGTCGCCATGTTATCGAACGTCAGACCACTGTTCACGGTCGAGGAACAGTAGCAATCCCGTCCATTGACCATTCCCATCACATCATAATTATTGGTGTTGCATATACTTGCACAGTTGTCAAGTGTCGCAGGACTGATGTTCGTTCTCACGAGGGACAATGCTGAGTTGAGAACGCCTGTTCCGCCACCCGTTCCAAAAACGCTGTTGCCGTAGCAGCCATTCAGAAGATAGATACGCTGCCCTGCGGAGACGGAAGGAGGTCGAATGAGAGCCGGACCGGTATTGATGATGAGACTGGCGGGATAGCTTGGCTGGGCCAGGGTCTTGGGGGGTCCGAGAAGGCTAGACGGATAGTCTACGCACTCATATTCAGGCTCGGCCTGGGATGCCTTGTAGCCAGGGATGATGGGTGAGTAGCAGCCCTGGAGCTCAGGATTGATGTAGATGGGCATGTATGATCCGCGGCCGCAGCATCTCCCTGTGAGGATATTACAATTGCCGTTGGTACTGTGATGTATCTGGTCAATCCCATGGCTCAAAACGTCACCTTGTCCCGGTTCCATGGGTCACTTACCTCCCAGTCGATGTACATGTTGTGTTGCAGTCTCCAGGCGTGGGGAGGAGCTCTGGTCGTGCCCTAAACGAAGGAAAGCCGAAGGTTGTTCCGCAGAAACATCGAGTTTGGCCGCTGGTTTGTGTTAGCTATCCGTCCTCCAACCTGTTGAGAGTCCCGGTTTCATACGAATCCGTGGTGCTTGCCACGAGAGGATAACCGAGTCCAGCACATCTATTCCAGCACTCATCGACCGTCGGCACAGTGAAAGTAGCACGACTGTCTCCCGAAGGAAACCCGTTCGGGACGAAGAAGCAGCCCATGTATTTATAATAGGCCGCAATGTCGGGGTTCTGTGCTTGGATCGGAACTTGTCCGTTGGCGGCAAAAGAAGGATCGACGTAAATTTGAGCGTCTGAACCGCCACCGCAGGTCTGATTGGGGTTACCCTGGCAAGTAATCTGGCAGACTGCATCTTGCGTTGGGTTATAGCCCACAGGCAACTGGATTCCGCATTTGCAAGAGTTATCTCTCATAGCTGCAAACTTGTACCCGAACCCACGGCAGGCTCGGGCACAGTCGAGACCAGTGTTGGTATTGTTGTAGTTGGAGCCGGGACTCCATCCTGGAAAACTCCTCGAAGGGTCTGACGGCAGATACCCCTGGGGGTCGAACTGGAAGTATGTCGGCTGGGCGACGGTAAGGAAGTTCTTGAAGCAGCCTAGATTGATGAAGTTGTCAGAACCGCAAGCTTGTAACTCACGTTGTACTGTGCCATAGTAGGCTTGTGCATCAGTGATGCCTGCAAAGCTCAACACGGCCAGGAGCACGGCCAGGACGGCCTGGCCTGTCCGGTTCCGCATCGTTGCGGGTGCCTCGTGAGGCAGAAGAGGCTCTCTCAAAGAAGGTGACGGGTAGCTATCAGAGCCAAGTGATAGAGAAGACCGCCAAGTGACAGTTCGACAAGAAGCTCGAGCTAAGCGGACAAAAAGGAGTGACTGCGGGATGTAGCCTCAGAAAGCTGACGGGGAAATGTTCTTGATGGCGGCCCGCGAGCGATCCCGGCAGCGTGGGTTTGTATATGATGGCCATCGTGACAGCGGCGTCGCGAACGCGGTCAAAGTTTCCCATGACTGTTGAGACGCGACCAAGACAAGGCGATTGGAGCATGGAATGTGCATTAAGTGGTGGGTAAAAAAATGAAGTGCAAGTAAGAGCAAGGAGGAGGGGAGAATTCCTGATTGTCTCAGTCCTCGCCGTGCTGGAGCTCATGAACCGAATT
Organism: Triangularia verruculosa; assembly: GCA_033296885.1. Taxonomy (NCBI): domain Eukaryota; kingdom Fungi; phylum Ascomycota; class Sordariomycetes; order Sordariales; family Podosporaceae; genus Triangularia; species Triangularia verruculosa. Next base: position 18,277 of record MU863928.1, on the reverse strand, counting down.
TCAGGGATAAAGGGATGGAGGGGCATTCGATCGAGAGAATAGTGCTAGGGAGTTGATAAGAGTAAGTGCCCTAGACAAAAAAGACATCCAGGCGGAGGGAGAGATGCATTGGACTGTCAATATTGGTAAAAGTTGTTGATGCTATCATTTCAGATACCTAACACTCTAGGTTGTATTACATCAGTAGAAGCTATGCCCTGCCCCGTCAAACCACACTTACAGTTGCTTCTCCCCTGGACTTCCGAAATCCGTCCGCTGATGCCAAAAGCCCACCCATGAACCCAGTGATAAATCGACTGAATGCCGATGGTAAGTATAAAATATGACTCCCAGCCATCATCCATCAATGCCATGGTCCGAGTTCCACGCCCCCTAGCCGTCAAACTCCACCCCCACAACTTTGCCAGCCCCCTTGCCGGGCTCATTGCCGCCATTCCCACCACTCCCACCACTCCCAACCTCGAGACTCCCGCTGGCACGTCCAGCTGCTGCCGCGTTCGCGTCGCTAGCTTCCGCATCTGCGCCAGTTAGCAGGTCTCGGTCTGAACTGCGCACGCTTCGCCGTTCCGCATCGCCGGAATACACCCCACCAGGCTTTCCAGCCCCTGAGGGTCGTCCAATGCCCACATCGTCTTCGTCTTCGTCATCTTCATCGTCGTTTCTCTGACCAGGAAGTGCGTTCTTTTCGAGTTCGCGCTGGGCCTCCTCCATCCTACGGCGGACCTCAGCCGCCACACGCATTCCATCGGTGACAATGTTATCCAACACGCCGCGCAGACCACGGCCACCAGCGGGAGTTACGGCAGTGCCGCCGAGCGCGGCGTTAACAGCCCGACCGGCGCCAATACCGAGACTGGAAAAGGTGGTTAAGGATGATGCGCTAGTAGGTGTTGCCGAGGAGCCCAAGCCCTCGATAATGTGGAAGGATGTTGGGAACGATGATTCAAAAAATTGTTCCAGCAGCTCATCTGCAAGCACAACCATGCGGAAGGTTGGCAGAGTAATATGTAATGGATTCGACGGATCCAAGGCGGCGTTGGCCTTTTCTGACTGGGCCTTGGATACCCGTCTACGGGTAGACATGTCGTCGCCGTCCGCTCTGGCGCCTGCGGATGATGAATTCAGCTCTAATTCGGGCGGCTCGTTGAATCTCTTGTCAGGCCGGATTGCTGCCGTTTTGGGGCTTTCAGCTGGTGACTCCATAGTCAGGAGATCGTCGTCATCGTCATCATCTCCGATCGCAAAAGCGTCTGGGTCTGCAAGTTCCTCATCGGCGATGTCTTCCAGCTTCTGGGCATCGAGCCGTTCTTGCACGTCTTGTATTGCGTTTTGGTTCTGGGGATGATCTGGATCGGCATACTCAAAGCATCTTCTGATGAAGGCGCTGACGCTGCCAAGAAATCTCTCATTAACAGACTGGCCCGGAGCCTCACTGCCGCCGTTCACATTGTCCGTACTCAGGGCGAGACTGGAACTTGGTGGGCTTAGGGTGCCTTCCAGTCCACGGCGAGACAGGAAGAGCAAGGCTTCCGACATGCGTAATATGCCTTCCCGGTCAACCTTGCCGTCCCCGTCATCGTCGTGCAATTCAAAGAAGTAATTGATGGTGCCCATGATGTCTCGCTTCCCTTTGATGCGAGCCATGCCCGACACGACATTCTGAAGGGTGAGGGCTGAGGCGGAGCCCACATCCCACTTCCTGAAAAGCCTTTGAAGAAACTCGTGGTTGGCCGGCTCCGGGCCTGCGCCCCAAGGAGACAATGCAGCGTCGCTTCGCCTGAAGCTGGAGTAAAAGCCCGACTGCCTGTCTCCCAAGGTCTCCCGGCGTGGCGTGCTAGGTGCGTCTGAGATGGCCCACTTGGACATGCCCGCAAGGAATTCACGGAAAGCATCGTAGTCCATAAGGCTGGTGCTCGGCCCCAGGCCAACCCGGCCCTTTTCAATGCTATGGTCATCGTGTGCCTCTACAGCAGCGCGCGATCGGTTGTTCTTGGCTCGCCTCGCCTGCTCCTGCTTGATGATGTGATCCCGCTGTTGTCTCTCGTACAGCACGCCGTAAAACCTGTCGTACAGGGCGGCGAGCTCATCGGCATTGAGAAGCTTGCTGTCGGGACCAAGGTTCCGTATGGCTGTGCGTTTTGCAAAACTCTCAATATTGTTCAACACAGCGTCCTTGTTTTTCAGGCGAAGCTCGGTTATGCTATTATGCGTGATTCCGGCGAATTCTTTGAAAGCCACAACCATGAGCTCCTGGAACCGAGTGACCGCCCTAAGCTTGGGATTTTCTGATTTGGGATGAGCCGATTCATCGAGTCGGGAAAAGTACGACTTGAGAACTGAAATAAAGGCACCATCATCCGTGGCATCCAAAAGTTCCTCTCCATTTATTCTCAAGATGGCCAAACCGACTTGAAACAGCACCTTTGGGCCCTCGACGAAGAACACATCGAGAACCCTGAAGGCGAATACCAGAGGCATAGAATTGATGTAAAGCGACAGAAACCAAGGAAGTGACACCACAGACAGCTGGACGTCGCTCTTCACGAGATGCTCCCACAATATGGGCATGGTCTTTTCCACCAGGGATTCAAACACCTTTTGGTCAAGGAGAGTGCCGTACATGGTGGTTGAATAGTACCCTGGCACCAACCGATCACACAGGGCAGAGAGAAGGAAGAAGGCTTGGGCTTCCGACATGTAGATTAGCAACGCGGCGACGACGATGTTCATGGCCTGGCAGTAGCCAACATCGGCATTGACCCAGCTGTAGGCAGTGAGCACCCGGCGGAGGCGGCCGATGCCCTCCTCGCTCTGAAAGCCAGGATATTCTGGTAGACTGCGATTCAAGTCTTTTTCGATTTCGTCAATGGCCAGAGATTCCATTCCCGAGTGCTTGGCGAGCGTATCGGCATAGAGTGTCGGATTTTCGAGCCGCAGATATAGCGATCCTGAAGTGAGTTCCCAAATCTCCCCTCTCAGCCGATTTGGCAGGCCGACTCTGATTAGTTTGTGAAAAGTAGGCTGGCGAATTAGCGTTGCGTTCCGGCCGTTATCTCTCAAGTACTCGGCCCATAGCCGCATTTTGGCCCTGTCTCGAAGCTTTTTGGGGTCGCCCGGATATCTGAAGAGGAGGCCCAAGCCGGCATCGGGAGGGGTCGCGCTCTTTTGTTCTTCAGGGCGGAGAAGATATTCGGAATAACACTCGCTCATTACCTTTTTGAGTTTTGTCACATTTCCAACATTAGTTCGGAGCCCTTTCTTGAGACCATCGCAAAATCGTTCGCATGCCTGGCGGCTGCTGGCAAGTTGTATCGTGATCCGTTGCTCTCTCAGGTCCTTCCTGTCCTTGTCCTTGGCGGCCTCCTGACTTATACCATTCCACGTGCTAATAGCGAGAGCGAACTGCACACGCATCCATTGTAAGCCAAGATCACGTTACGGCGTTTGAATGATGTAGCTGCCTTACCTGAAAGTTCTGACTATGGAGTCTCTCGACCCTCCGAATGGAGGAGAGGGGAAAGGTGAAACCATTCCCGCTCGGCCCTCCTCCGTGTGTCTGGCCGGTGAATACGGACGAGGTCGGTGTGCTTGCGGACTGCACGAAACTGGATGGTGTGGTCGAGAAGCAGAGGTAGGACTCGGACAGGTGAAGCTTTCCGGCGTATTGGTAGCCTCTTTCTCGGTCTCGATCGCCTTGTGTGGCGTTGGCAAGGGGAATGGTCAGTTCGGCAGTGATCTCGTAGAGTGGATGCTGTGATGCCGGAAGTCTGAACTGGGCTTGGAACAGGGACGCCTTGGATGGATTTCTGTCCGAGTCGGTGATGTTCAGACCCTGATTCGGGTCCAGTAGCTGCTGGGCTTTCTGTACAAAACTGGAGAGGTTCAACATGACGAGATTATTGCGTGTATTGTCTATTCAAAAAAGAGTTGGTGCGGCAGCTGGTGCTGGCCCTGCGGCGGCAGCGGGGGTGAGGTCCAGTTCGCAAGATCGCAGGGCGGACTCGCGGCGAGTGGTCAAGACTGGATATGGTCGGATGGCATTGCCCAGCAATGTATGTGCGTGGTGATGTACGTCTTGAAAAGCGTTATAGCATCTGGGATGGTTGTTTATCAAAATCGACTGCCCTAGCTGAGAGCGAGGCTGTTGTTTGCTCGGTGTTGCTGATGCTTCGAGACGGACTGCAGTGACAGAAGCCGGGCAGCACTGTCCATGTAGCTAGAGGCTTGGCGCGGTTGCGGACCTACTGTGCATAGCCAACCCCGTACCGCCAACCCTGAGCTAGGCTGAGCTCGGATCGTGCGGCAAGGGGCACGTTAGAATGGAGCCCAGGTCACAGACTCACAGGCGTTCCACTCATCCATCCCATCTTCTTCGTCCAGAGGGCGTTTTGTTCTGGAATGTTTGTTGTAGATATCGAGCCCCTGGAATCCACTTTCACTTTGTCTCAAGCTCGCGATTGCGCTTCTGCCGTGCCGCTACTTTCTACTGCTCCTACTGCCTCGTTGATGGCAGATCGCGTCGCGATGTCGACAGGAGCCATCTTGTTTATTGTCATCTTGTATAAATCATGCAACGAGTATCTAACCCATCTGCGCTAGGACCTGCTTGGTGTCAACTCCCAAATGGAAACAAAACACCACCGCAGTCCAACTCCGACCCAGGGGTTCCTCCGGCATCAGAACCCGGTCGGCACGTTTCGGTTTGAATACCAGGCATAATAGGCTCGGCCATCATCGCCATCGCCATCGCCGTCCAGCCCATCCCGACCCTGATTCGTCAATGCCAAGACCTGAGCGGACCTGCCATCGAAAACACCCGAGACTTTGCGCACTGCCAGCAGATGCTTGGAACCGTCAAGCTGCATGTCAAACGTCATCTGCTGGCCATAAGCATGCCGGCTTCTCTTCAGCAGCAGTGCCTCTTAAAGATCCGGCCACCCGTTTGTTTCCCTCCTCCCCCCTTTAAGCCTCGCCTCGAACCCCTCTCTTGTGCTTGCACCCCACGCTCTCCATACCCCGCGTCCCGAGCCGCAGATACAACACCCGCCCGCATCCACCACAACCCGTCATTGTCCATCCGTCCTTTGCCGTCGGCCCCCCTCATCGCATCAGTAGTTCCCCTCAGCCCGGCCTCGAACCACTGTGACCCTGAGGCTGGGCTCCTCTTTCTGATCCCATAGCGCTCACCAGCAACGCTTTTGTATCACTTCACCAAATAGCAACGCTGGCGCATTCAGGTCAATCATCCTCAGTGGCGAAGCCTCCATAAACCGCCGGTTCTTCCCGCTTTAGGCCTCATTTCTCATTCTCCCGTCAACACCTAGTTCGGCGCCCAGTCTTGCAATGGCAGCCACTGTTGCGCATTCACAGCAACCCCTCTCGCCAGGAGGAACAGCGAGCAACGGCGGCGGTGGTGGTGGTGGTACCACCAGCGGGAGTGGTGGCCTTCATCCATTGATGGCGGCGGCGGCAAATGCTGCGAAACAGCAACAACAACAATCGCAGCAAAGGAAGGACCGCCGTGACCAGGAACCCTTTGATATAACTTCCAAGAAACTCTGTCTGGCCGACTTCCAGCGAGTGAGGACATTGGGGACGGGTGGGTTGTGGTTCTCATGCTGCCGTACCCAAATCTTGTACTAACCACCGCAATTGCGCAGGGACATTTGCGCGCGTATGTCTTGTTCGTCCATCACACGGTACCGAAGCCGATCGCAGCAAAGTCTATGCTCTCAAAATCCTCCGGAAGACTGAAGGTGCGGTTTCTCTTGCATGTAACATCGGACCACACTAATACCTCCGTCTCTCAGTAATAAAACTAAAGCAAATCGACCACGTCCGCCATGAACGCCAAATCCTCTCCGACGTCTCGGGTCACCCTTTCATCACGTCCTTTCAGGCGTCCTTCTCCGACCATGATTTTCTCTACATTCTCCTCGACTACATACCCGGCGGCGAGCTCTTTACCTATCTTCGCAAATACCGCCGCTTCGACGAGGACATGGCTAGGTTCTACGCCGCCGAGATTGTCTTGGTGCTAGAGTATCTCCACGAACACCAGGGCGGCATTGCCTACCGTGACATGAAACCTGAAAACCTGCTCCTCGACGCAGAGGGGCACATCAAGCTCGTGGACTTTGGCTTTGCGAAACGGCTGGGCAACAATGAAAACGACCATCCAGAAGAGACTTACACGCTTTGCGGGACACCAGAATACCTCGCGCCGGAGGTGATCCATAACAAGGGGCACACCACAGCGGTAGACTGGTGGGCGTTGGGCATCTTGATCTACGAATTCCTGACCGGCTACCCACCATTCTGGCATTCAAATCCGATCGAAATCTACAAACAGTGCGTTCCCGTCGTTTGCCTCCCTCTTCACAAATCTTCAAGCTAACACTCCCCCGTTTCAGAATCGTAGAAAAGCCAGTCCTTTTCCCCCAAGAACCACACATCTCCCCGGAAGCAAAAGATATCATCCGCCAGTTCTGCACCGTTGATCGATCGCGACGGCTGGGCAACATCAGCGGTGGCGCGGCAAGAGTGAAAGTGCATCCGTTTTTCAGGGGGGTTGACTGGGACGCGGTGCAGGCGAGGAAATACCAGGGGCCGATTTTGCCACCGGTGAGGTACCCGGGGGATGCGCAGTGTTTCGATATCTATCCCGAGGAGGACGACAGGCGGGACGAGTATACGGATGAGATGGCGGAGAAGTATGATGGGTATTTTAAAGATTTTTGATTCCTTTTTTTTCGGGTTTTTTGGGGGGTCTTGTAGGGGATGTATGTTGTGTTTTGGGGTAAGGTTGAGGATACCACTTGTTTTTGCTTTTGTTCCTTCCCCCCGACGTTTGAGGTACGCAAATGTTCTAGCTGGGCAACTTTTATTTGATTTATGAATGGCGTTTCTGAGGAGTAAATCGGGAATTGATGAAGAGATGGTTGGTGGGAGGCGTGACGGAATCGCTGAGGGGTTTGGCATTGGTTTGTCGGTTACCGCTATATATACACATTTGGAACGGGAGGGCGTTTCGGAAGGAGTCAGAATCGGGCTGGGGTTGGATTGTCAAGATGTAGCAAAGGGTTGAGCAAGGCAATTTATGGACATAGGGAGAGGATGTGGTATAGGTCTGGATTTCAGCATACGTGTGTGATTGGTTGTGTGGTTGAATGAGCACTATAACTGTTGCTAGTCGTGGGCTGTCTGGGACTGGTAAAGTCATGCTGATGAACAGAAAAACTTGAATTCAAGAGTGATGTGAGGCGTGTTTATGTCTGTAGTTGTATTCTGGTGCCTGCTCTTTTCTCAACGACACCACCCCTGAATTCTTGATTTTTCCATGTTGTAAATAGGGGTTTTGCGGCTGAGAAGAACGATTGCCAGAAATATGGTGGCCTGTACTTGAATCGAGACCGGGCGCATACTTGCAGATGACTGCTGTATTAGGTTTGCTAATAAAGTGGCCTTAGAAAGCATTAGAACAAGCTTATATTGGATGATCTTGCCGGAACTTGTCTAACAGTCTCCAGGTGTCGGATATCAAAGTCGGCAAGACTCCTGGTACTGCCAAAAGCATGGTTATCTACTCTAGCAAGAAACAAAAAACCAAGCTCCAGTCAGACTTTTGAAAAAATGAACTGCCAACTGAGGTATCCAACCATCCAAGGGCCCAGTAGTAAACTCCAGGAAAGCAGGGTAAACTGAGCTCCAAGGCGAGAAGACACAACTCCAAGAGATAACCACCAAACCTGAACTAACCAGAGTATAGCCTCGGCTGTCTAGCACAGCTTAATTCACAAAGTAGATCATCTTATTCTCTGCCAGCTGTATACCCATACAACACCCCAACAAGACCCATCCCAAAACAGCAAAAGAAAATCCATATATGCCAAAAAAAATGTTTCTTTACATGAAAGATATAGGTAGGCATCAAAAGCTCCCTCACTCACTATCCCTCTCCCCCTACCTTTTCATTACGCCTGCTCTTTCCTGTCCTGTGCCTCCCAATCCCTTGTGGTATCGATACCCTCCCTCCAGTCCCCCACCTTGAATATTTTCCCAATGTAAATGCCCAAAAAAAAAGAACGCAAAAGCTGAACAAAAACAAAAAAAAACACCAGGACAGACGAAAAAAAAATAACGCCTAGGCGATGATAGTTGATGTACTCCCTCCATCCCCAAAAAAATAGGCTTCATAATGATAAACTCCAACCCAAAGAAAAAAGAAAAGTGGTGTATGTGTGTCTGTCTCACAGTTGGGGTAGCTATTTCGCAATCCCAACCTCGGCCTCCTCCGGCCCAACCTGTACTTCATCAACCGTTATCCTCTCCATCCCCGCCACAACAGGTAGTATATACTCCTGCTGCTGCTGCTGCTGCTGTTCGGGTATTTCAACCGGCACCTGTTGAATCTGTTGTTCTTCAGACCACTTCGGCCTTCCCAACCTCACAAACCCAACCCCTAGCTCCCTCTCCATCCTCACCCTCAAAACCTCCATCTCCAACTCCCACTTCCACTCCAGCTTCGCCCTCCTCTCCCTAAACACGGCCGTCAACTCCTCTTCTTCATTGGTGAACTCAACCGCCAGATCCTCAATCTCCTCGGCTCGCCTATCAACCAGCACGTCCATCTCTTTCTCGTGTCGTTCAATCAGTTCCTCCAGCGCCTTCGCCTGTTTCTCTCTCAGTACGTTAATCTGGGATTGGTGCTTCCTCTCCATCCCGTCCCTAACGCAATACTGCTGTCTCAATTGCTCCCTATCCTTCATCGTGATCTCCCTCCTCGGCATCTTTTTTTCTTCTGGATCCGTACTCGGTGAGCTGGTGGACGGACGGTGTCGACCGCTGCAGTAGTCCTCCATGTACCTCAGCTTCAGCCTAATCTTCTTCTCCTTCTCCTCCAAGCTGGCAAGCAGCTCAAACTCGGCCAGCACCTGCCGGTCCTCCAGATGCTGCTCCGTCTTCGCGTGTCTCTCCCTCATCTTCTCCATCAGCTCATCATACCTCTCCACCAGCCCCATCTTCCTCCCCGACTGTCTCTCCCTCATCTCGTTCTTGGCCCGCTGCTCAAAGTGCCTGAACCGGCACATCTCCGCCTCCTGTTCCCGTCTCAGCATCCTAAACTCGACATTCTCCCACGTCCTCCTCTCCCTCTCCTGCCTCTCCCTCTCCTCCTGCTCCGCCAGCTTCTCCCTCGCGAGTTCTTCTGCTTCTAGCTCCGCTAGCCTCGCCTCTTCTGCTATCCTCCTTCTTTCTAACTCCTCCTCCCCGTTGCAAAAGTTGGGGCATCCGACGCAGGGATCCCAGACCGCTCCGCAGATGTAGCAAAACTGCGCCTTGCACCGGCAAGTGATGTGCGTGCATCCCTGCGCGAGCTCGACCAGAGTCCGGCACTTATAGCACCGCCTCCACCCCGAATTCTCCCCGATTTTCAGCACCGTATCCAGCTCCCTATCGGACGGACAGTCCTGTCCCAACCTGTGCGCGTTGCGTTTGCACATTACACACACCCTCGTGCGGCAGTACTTGCACACCGCTTCAAAGGGGTGTTTAGGATCGACTTTTGCCGCGGGAGGGATAAACTCCCCGCAGGTGGTGTTTGGGCAGAAGATCCGGTTCTCCCAGGGCGTGGAGTACTGCTGGACTGCCTTGAGGAAGAGCTGCTGCTTGTCTCGGGGGAGCACGTTTTTGATGATGGAGGTGGGGATGGGCTGGGTGCAGCACCGGGGCGGCATCTTGGACTCGTCCGAGGTGGACTGGGCGATCATCACCTCTAGGCAGTCTTGACAGTAGGTGTGCCCGCAGGGGAGGGTTTGGAGGGTGTTGTTCTCGCGGGAGAAGTCTTCACGGCAGCAGATGCAGGGACTGTTTCGGGGAGTTAGTGGGGTGGTAACTTGAAAGTCTAGGTGGGCGGCTTACATGGGGGTGCGGGAGGAAGGGGTGGCTCTCCTTCTTTTCAACCTGCTCGTGATGCTTCGTTTAAGATCCTTGACCCCCTTCCTCGTCCCTGACCTGACCAGTATCCCCACGGACCTCTCCGTCTTCTCGGGATGTGGCCTTAGGAACTTTGGCTGGTCAAGAGCCGGGTCGATCTGCCCCAGATACTTCTCATACTGCGAGAACGTCAAACTCCGTGACCTCCTCCTCGCAGCCGACGACTCCGTCAACGTCGCCGGCAGCACTATCGAATGCCGGGATGTGCGTGATGTAAGCCCAGAGTTAACCGTCTCGTTCGAGCTCGTCGACACCGTCCTCCCATGCCGCCTCGTAAACGTATCGCCCGACACCTCCTCGGCGCTGCTCCGTGGGGGCTCCTCAACCGTCAACCTCGCCCCTTCTATCGGCAGCTCTATCCCCAAGGCCGCCGCTTTCTCAACAAGTTCCAACTCGATGTCTTGTTCTGTCCTGCCGTTGGGTTGCCCGAGGACCTCGCGGAGATAATCGGCGTCGCTTAACTCGGGTGGGCCGACAGGGCTGACAGGTGAGTTTGGGTTAATGATGGGTGACAAGGTTGAGAGAGCCATCGTCATGGCTCCCGTTCTCTCCTAATTCAAAATTATGGGATATACACCAAAAAAACCCGGGGTCCGATCAAGCGGTATTTTGTGGGAGTGTTCGAGGCATGACATGCAGAAAAAAGACCGCTCGAATGGTCCCCATATGGTGCTGGTCGTGTGAAGCGCTGCCTCTTCTTGAGAGGGTCGGGTGGGGGTGGAATATGGGGTTATCGCAATCGCAATTCGGCGCTCCGGACAAGGGCACAGGGCTGTCTTGGCCGATCGCGCCAAGTCGGCAGGTCAGAGGTGTTGTCTATCCGCACGGGCACGGCCCGAGAGCTTGGGGCGATGGAGACAATTGCTTTGCTGCTCCTGCTTGGGCGGAAAAGAGAGCAATGTTTGGGAGTGAGATGTTGTTGTGCAACTTGCAGGAAATGGCTGTGCCTGCGGGCGGGATGACAAGCCATGAAAGAGTCCCGTCCAGCTGCTTGGGGGTCGCGGGTGTGCCCTCGAATGTGATAGGCTCTGGACGGGTCGCTTTAGATTCCGGGCCGCTGATTTGACCTTACGCAGCGACAAGGCCTTGTCCTGGGCTCTCTGCCCATGAGCTCAGATACCTCGTACGATCTCAGTCAGAAATTTCCCAATATCTCCCATTGCTGGAGAGGACAAAGTAGAAAAAGCCCCATCAGCCAGCTCAGCAGTTTTGGAGCCTCTCCTTCTCAGTAACTAGTCATGGAGTCTAGGCACATGTAATCAAATCATCTGAGGTCATATGCATAAGGAGATGCAGCAGCATGGAGGCGACCCAAGCATCCAACCGGGCACTTGGTATGCCAGGTAGCCACACAGTGTAGCCAGCCAACTTTGGGACCCAAGCATTTCGATGTGCGGAGTCGACGTTGCGCCCCTCGCCGGCGTCCTCAACCGTCGGCTGGCCCGGCCGAAGAGTAGTGTACGTAGATGGGAACGGTTTCTTTGAAGCCCCCTTTCCATCACCACCATCCAATATCAATATCACAACGTCGTCTCTGTACCATCTTGATCATTAAAATATAAAATTCTACCGAGAGACAACAGAACCCCTCTCACATAATGTCTGACCAAGCGCGGCCGGTTGAGACATCCCAGCTGTGCCTCACGTTCAGACAAGCTCTTCGCCGATCAACTACCCACCTCCGCAAAAAGCCTGCGAGTTATCAAGCCACATTCGACGCTCTTGCATCCGGTGAGCCACTCAACCCTCAACGAGGAGACTGAGACTCTTTTCTTTTCGCTCCGTCTCCCGCGGCCCCCCGAAACTTGGCAGCTCCAGCCGAAAACCACACGACAGCTCACACAAAGGCGAGATGCTGCATTCCATTCTAGGCCGGTCCATGTATCGGGATTGCCTTCCTCTTTCCTCTTCATCCCAGTTTCTGGAGCGGTGTATGAAATATCTCGACAGAGGCCTAACGATCCCATCGTGTGACAAAGTGCCTCCTGTAATGTCTTGCGAGTCGGGCTGCTCGCTCTTCCCCCACCTAACAAATCAGCCACAACCTGATTGTGATCATCTGCCCTCTCCATTATCAAAGTGATTGGGTGACCAACTCCAAAAACCCAATCACATTTCCTTGTCCATCAGATGTCGATTTTGGACTGACCTCCCGAACCCGAATAAAACCTTACCGCCTGTAAGTGTTAGTCCAATCGAGGTCGTCCGCTGCAGGTCTCACCTTCTCGGGATCATCCCTGCTTGCAAAAAGCTTCAAGGGGGTGGTGAGAGAGCTGGCGAATGCACGCCATCTAATGCCTTGCTTGCTAGCTGTGGCTAGCATCAGAAGCAACTGAGCTTTCAGCCCCCCTTACAAAGTGATCACACTTCCGCTCCAACATTGTATTTCAAGAGAATCCCATGTTTAAACACTAGGTAGTATTCTTTATCGTGATATTCGATATTCGGATGGAGGCGTCTTCAAACTAGCTCCCACCGCGCCAGCCAACCCACACTCTCTCCCGCGTTGCGCACAATGCAGAATTTCCCCTCCCGGACACCCGTGTCCCGCAAGGTCTCGAGCGCCCTCCCAGCAGAGATTGACCCAATCGCTGTAGCCCTGCCCTCGCTGAGGCTGAACGCTCCCGTCGTCACAAACCCAATCAGGTCGTCCTCGTTGGGACACAGCGGATGACCCCCAATATCCACTTGGTTGGCAGCAGGCCTGGGGTAAGGGAGCTCTGTCGTCAAGAGGGATTGGGCCAGCGTTTTCTTGCGCGTCTCCATATCCACACCAGCAGGCATACGTGGGGCACCTGATCGTCCCTTCCTGCTAGTGTTGTTGTTACCGGATGCCTGCGACGGTACTTTCGCAAGCCATTGCTCTCTCAAATCAGTTGGTAGACCAGAAGAGGAAATCTCAGGCGTAGCCGGGACCTCGGCGTCTGTAGACGAGACCACGTTGACCTTCGGCTTACTCGGCAGCCGGTAGATCCTCGCACAAGGTTTGGCGACACCTCTTGTGATAAACTCCATATTGACAGTGACAATCGATCCCGCCGGCGGCTGCTCGGCATCTGCTGACTTGACCAAAGCGTTAAACGCCGACTTCGTCACCAGGCTGATCGTCTCAATACTCGACAGCGGAGATTGAGACGGCCCTTGCGTTCCCCCGCTCTCCACCCGCTCGGGAGGGGGGTCCAGGACCATCGCTTCCGCGGCAGGATCCGGGATCGGCACTGCGTCAGATCTCTCCTGGGTTCGGGGAGCCTCAGATTTTGGCAGTCCGAGCAGGTGCTCAAAGTCGCAGGCCAAGCCATCTCCGATCTCGCCCTTTCGACCAGCACCGAGATCAAGTGACTTCCACTCCAATCTCTTGCTCTTTGGCCGCCGATCCCAATCGGATCTTCTCTTGGCTCGCTGCTCAAGCTCCCAGTTCATGCCGGCATTTGTTGCCGGAAAATCACCCGGAAACCAAGGCGTACCGTGTTCAAAAGCGATCTGCCTCTGCTCTTCCAGTCCTCCTAATCGAGGATTGCCGCCTGTGGTGAGTGGATAATGCATCAAACAGTACCAGATGGCCTGGATACATTTCCATGGAGCAAGCATTGTCCACGTACCTTGAGCCTGTCCGTCGGTGGCAGGCCTCGACGCTAGTAACAAGATAGGAATTGGGGGGTCCGCAGCTGTAACCTTGATAGGCTCTCCAGGAGCATTCGCACCTTTCCGGCGGTTGACTGACTTCTGTGATGGTATTCTCGACGCCTGATAACGGCTCTCTCGGTCGAAAATGCTGTACGGCTTCAAGTTCTCTTCGACCGGCCATTCGATAAGCGTCTTGAGAAGCGTCTGCTCACCTCCATCGGGAATCTGAGTTCGCTTTGGAGGGTAAGCCAAGCGCGGGTCCTTGGCGGAAAAGGCAAGAATTGCATCCTTGGGCAGAGATGCTGGGTTTGTAACTCCGGCAAGGGATCGGAAAACACTGGCATGACATTCGGCTGTTTCTGGGGTTTCGTGGAATGGTTCGAGAATGCCTAATAATGCTTCGGTGGAGCCTGGCCCAATTAACTCGATGCTGCCAATCTCAAATCGTAGGTCCTCCACATAAAGCTGGGGCTTTTGCCCCTTTGCAAGTTTCACCAGCTCCTCAAATAGCTCGAGAAAGCAGGATGGGTGGGTACGAACGAGAATCTGCCTTTGTGACTTCTTAGGGCGGCTTGACGACGTCTCCACCTCATCCGAACTTGGTTCAGGTGGCTCCGGATTCCAAACGACCGTGGCGGGGCCGATATCACGTCTTCCATTCTTATGTTGGCTGCTCAAGATACCTGTCCACTTCCGAACACCAGCCCTCCATTTCTTCCCCCTCGCGTTCCAAAGGCCTTCTTGTACTAGACCCAAGGACCGAAGCACACGCTCAATACCATCCGACGTGCCATAAACTCCTATTGTGCTCATGTAACTCACGTCCCATGCGACGGCCCCCTTTTGGCCAGAAGCCCGATGTGTTGGCCGGTAAGACTTGGCGGTTGATGTGAGAGGAATGGCGAATCTCCAGAGAGGGCTATTTGGCGTCGTCATGGTCGCCCGTTTCGCGTGCCATAAATGTGTCGGTAGCCACGTCTTGTGGATTTGTCTCTTTCTGAATTTGGAGTCGGCCTTCGGTGGCTCGTTCAGCATATTCCGCCGTATCTTTGGTCGTGGGGCTCTCGTCGTTATTACCCCCTTCCCTTTTGGTTGCGACTCCTCCACTGTTCCATCGTCTGCCTTCTTGGTCTTCTTTTTCTTCTTGTCCGCTAGGTATCGCAACTTCTTCATAGTCTCGGCGCGTATTCGGGCTCGGGTCGTGCGGGGCTTTCGTTTCCTAGATTCGACTGTTGGCGTGTTATCCTCCAACATCTCCTTCCTCGCTTGCACCTGCAGCCTCTTTGGCACTCTTTTCGCATTATGGCTTGCTGTCCTACGCCGCATCACGCGGGGCACCATTTGAAAGACTCGGGTAGCATTGACTGCTTTGCATTTTGCCATGCTCTTCTCGAGAGCTCTAATTTCGAACTCGCGGGCACTGAGGAACTTGTTGAGGTCGAGCTTGCCGTCCTCGAGGGCAGCATCGGAGGGCTGCGTGCGAATGTTGCGGGCATCTTGAACCTTGACGCGCTTGTTATTCCGCGTATTTGGTGGGCGTCCCTGTGCGTCTTTGGCCCCTCCTGGGGGATCCTTTCGCTTCATCATGTTTGAATGTGGGTTTTGCAATTCTGGATTCGTCGTGAGGGCCCTCCAGCCGGCTCAAGTCCCAATAGCTAAAGATGTCGTTGAGGTTGTCTGTTGTGGAAATGAGCGTCACTGTTAACTTTGAACCTTGAATTTTGGAGCTCTTATCTTATCAGATGATTCCCTGCACTAGGCCCAGAACGACTTGGCGTGCCCCTCCCAAAAAGGCCCACCCCCGGCCGTTCCCTGACAGGGGAAACATCCATGCCAATGGTCCACCAGAGCATTGGCACCACTGGACAACGACCAAGCAAGTTTCAGCAACGAAGTCTGGTGTGATCCAACGATCTTTTAGAAGCTTTTCAGTTCCTGGCACTGAACACGCTGACGCGTCTGAGGCCATCATAGGTTTCAACCGACGAGCCAGGTGAGTGAACACACGCAAAGTCCCTGTAGCCGCGTTTCCAGAGACGTTCCATTGAGATTAAGCCGAATGTTCCGCGGTCTCCGTGGCTCCGACGACACCTTACATGTTCATGTCCAGTCCAACGATACCTCCCCTTGCCTTGTTTGGCACCTCCCGTGCTACGGCACTAAGAGATAAATGCCGCGGGCGATAAGCTGATATACGGCATTTTATAGTCTCAATCTGGAAGAAAGTCACCGAACCGGGAACTGTCGCGCCTCGACGTCAGCCTCTGGTTTCGACCAGCAAAGATCCGGGTCTGACACTCGCTGAGAGAAATGAAGCCGTAGCTCGTCTCATGTGCATCAATCAAATCCATAGGCTACTACATACATAATCTGTGCTAGTGACAAGTCATGGCATCCCTAAGTAAGCATGACTAGCATTTCCTTCTTTTTTTTCTCTCTCTCTCTCTCGTCCTCCATCTTTTAACTTAGTCCACCTCCCTTGCCTCCAGCCTCTTCAGCCCGTTTGGTTGCACTGGAATTTTACACCTCATTGTTCATTGTCCTGCGTTCGGCACAATCCACTTTTGTTGCTCCATCACCACCACCCTACCAAAGTACACGAGTCTCACCATCTCAACGTCTTTACACCTACTCCTACCCACCACCGTGCACCAACCTTAACTCTATCTTCCTTGACCCGACGGCCATACTTTACGTCACTCAACCATAACGGTTCCAGACAGCTGACATGCGCATCTTCCCAATAGTTAGCAAAGGTCGAAAAGTATGTCAACCATCAATCATTTCTGTTGCACGGTCAAGGTTACGAGTAAGGTGAGACAATGGGACTGCTAACATCACCCCTTTCTCCACAGCCCAGGTTCGAGGTACATCTCAAGGTAAGTCTCATCCATCTTCGACTATGAGTAAGCAGTTGGCTTACTGTCATCAGGTTTATGACCTCAATAATGTGCCACTTGTGTCGGGAGTGTCGTTGATCAAGTGGCATCTCCCACACAGCATACATAGTGAGCAACGAGGACGGACACAAAAATGTCCCATCCAAAACCATCGAGTAGACTATAACTACTCTAGGGTCTTCTCAGTTCGCATTGCCATTGACCGGAATAGCAATCTGGTGGAATGTCCCATTGAGTTCGAGGTGCTTCAGGAATTTAGCGGGCCGGGCATCCTCAGCGCAAGCGGTCGGGATGAGAAGATTAGTCTCGGCGTGGTTCGCCTCAACCTGAGCGAGTTCGTGGAAGAAAGTGAAGCTATCCTTCGGGATGTATCCCTCCCAGGGGGTCCGAGCCTAAGGGACATCCTCGCCTCCCCAGCCAGGGACCTCAAATCAGCAGCCAGCAGCCATCGTCGCAAACGCAGCTCCCTTAGCAACACCACTGTCCCCGAAGTCCTCGACGGCAGCCCTCGCTCGTCCCACGCCTCGGAACCCGAAGATGACAGCAACACCAGCAGTCCCATGTCCGAGGTCCGAGACGGCGTCCTCCGCCGCTACCTCATGCAGGAGTCCAAAATCAACTCGACCCTCAAAATCAGCATCCTCATGATCCAAGTCGACGGCGACAGGAACTACTCGGCACCACCCCCCAAATCCGCCCCCGTCTTTGGCGGCATCGCCGGTTTCGTCGCCGGCGAAGCCCTCGAACCAGTCGATGTAAGCAACAACTCCACCGGCCACATCCCATCCTCCCTCGTTGGAAAATCTCGCGACGTGTTTGAAGCCCAGGATATGTACCGCCGCGCCCTAGCCGCCAGCTGGGCCAGCCAACCGGGCGAGCTCCCCGCAGACGAGTGCATCGAGGACATCTTTGCCGGCGGCGACGGCTTCCGACGAGCCTCCAAAGCCCCCAACGGCCGAGGCCACACAAGACACCAAACCGTCCTCTCGGGCCGCAGCAGCGGGACAAACAACTCCTCCCAGGGAACCAACCGCCTCCTCCCTTCCTTCCGCCACGAATCCAGCAACCCAACCGATGAAACCGACGACGAGGAGAGCTCCAGTCCCCCAGGTGACATGACCTCCACCCTTCGCCCTCGCGATCTACATCGATTCAGACACCACCACCTCCGCCACCGAAGCGGGTCAAGCGATCGCAGCACCGTCTTGGCTCAACACCAGCAGCAGCAGCAAGATCAACAGCCAGATCTAAACCGGGAATCCAGCCGCGGCATCGGCCTCGCCATCTCCTCTGGCCGCGGCGGAACATCCCACAGAGACTTGGGACAGCCCATGCCGCAGCACAGGCGGGACGAATCCAAGATCACGCACGCGGGCGGGCTGAGGAGCAGGAGCAGCAGTGTCGTCACCGTGGGGAGCAGCGTGGGCGGGTTCAGCAACAACGGGAAGGACAGCGGGGGCAGCGACCACCACGATCGGGAGAGGACGAGGGGGTTTGGGTATTTCAAGAGGGGCAAGGAGGTCGACGAGATGGACGAGAGAGATGATTTGGTGGCGTGGACGGTGCCGGGGAATGGGGATTCGACCAGCGTGGCTGTTAATTAATCAAGTCAGAGGGGGGGGGGGGGGGGGGAACCTGGTGGTTTTTTATAAAAAAAAAAAACCAAAACAAATGAGCGACCAGGCAGTTTTATTTTATTTTTCGGGGGTTATGCAAAAGGTATATATATATAACGCAAACCATTAGCCTTTTAAAAATAA
>MU863927.1:0-236785 GCA_033296885.1 Triangularia verruculosa | reverse complement strand
TCTTCTTCTTTCTTCATCATGGACTTCGAGGCCATTGAAGATTATTACTGCAATTGAACTACTGTTCCAAGCCCTGAATATCAGCCCTTGTCACAGCATCTTTCCAGATATTTCTGTCGGCACCGAGTAAGTATACGTTGCCTCTATCCGGACGTTCCATCCAGTTGTTGACGTCTTGGACTTGACGTGGAATTGCAGGACCGAGGGAAAGAACCTGGCGATGACGGATGAGGGCATCATGATAATCTTTCAACTTCTCCCGAATTTTCAGAATGATGTCTAGCTGAGCCCTATCATTTCCCTCGGCTGCATCATCGTCACCTGACCGTTGGAGAGTATCCCAGTCCAGAGCGTATGTTGCACGGTCCTTATGGCCGGACTGCTTATCTTCCTTTTGATACTGCCTGAGTGTGGCCTCTAACTCTTGCAGCTCAGCTTGTCGGTAGAGAAGATCCTCGGTGGACAGCGTGCAAAAACGCCGGAAGATAGCCATGTCTGGGAGGGACCCCATCATCATGGCCAGCCGATCATAGCCTTCAGGCGGACGCAACTCTCTTGTGTTAAAGCGGTGTCCATTTTCGAGTTGGCTTGGAGTTTGTGGTGAAGCCGATTTCAGATTCGCAGTTGCCATGGTCAAAGATGTCGTTTTCGTCCGCTAACATTTCTGTGTGTGAGGAGACGTGGGACTGTATACGAAATTTATCGCATTGGAGAGTTTGAAACCAACGGATAGCAAATGTGTCGGGAGTTTTGGCTGTGTGGCTGCCCGGGTAGTAATGTGGTTGCACCCAAACTCGGGCATGTAGGCGGCTGACCGCAATATCCTGATCCAGTGATCCTCCCTTAATCGGCCGACATCCAGGCCAATCGCATTATAGCATTTCTTCGCCAGTCGAGACTCGGGCCAATCATTTCGTCCAAGGCTGCCGTGAAACCGTGGGGTTGAACCACACCACTGCGCCAAGCCGTTCCAAACATGCGGGCTACAGTATGCCCACCTCGAAACAGCAAGGCTGGCGGTGCACATTTGAACGACATTCGCCTCCGTGTCAAATGCTTTGGATGGCAGTGTGCCCACTTGTCATTTTCACGTAGGTTTGGACCGATCGGGTGCAGACTGTTGGGCTACATCGATGGTTACTATTTGACTGCGCGGTTGTTGAAATGAAAACAACTTGGTAGGCGGCGACGTGGAGTTCTCTTACCCGATCCGTCGTGTTACCACCGCAAAATAACCGTGTGAAGTTCAGCAAGGCTTTTCATGGCGCCTACAAGTTAAGGGAGGCAATGGAAGTTGCACTTTCTTCATGGTTTGCATGATGGCATTGGGTATCAGAGAGCCTGATCCAGCACAGGCCATGCATCCATCCCACACCACATGCAGAGGCGGGAAGACGTGAGGTGCCAACACACTCTCTGTCTGAAAATGAATGCCGTTCTCGATTCTACCTTGATGTGCCTCGCCAGGTTGCCTACATCTCTCACTGCGGCCACTTTGATTGACTTGTAGAGGCCACAGCAATCTCATGTTCGTTTGGCCTTATTAGAATACCACGCTTCACTGGCCCAAATCAAGTCTGAAAATCAAGATGGCTTCTCCAAGCTCTGACGAACAACCATACAACTCTTATGCCGAGCTATGGAGTCCTCCAATACCCACCGGCGACTCCTGGGAATCAAGGCCCACCGACTTGTCTCCATCTCCAGGCGTCGATCAGGAAGCCTATTTCCGAGAAAGCTCTTTGGCGATGAGTTACTCAAACAACGATGACTACTACCGTGGTACCTCTCCAGTTCAATATCCCACTCAAAACGGGTATCCTCCTGACGACGGGTATTCTCCTGGCGATGGGTATCCCGCCCAAGATGAACATTCCCGGGGTGGATATTGTTTCCAAGAGGAGTACCCACCTGGCGGTGAACTGTCCTCTCCAAAGAACTTGGACTCTGATAACGGCTTGGGATCTCAGTCTCTTCTTTACAGCAGCTCGAACCTTGACCACACGGATGCTGAGGGAAGTCACCAACAGAATGCGTACGGGTCCACCTTGGATGCGGACTTTTCGAGGCTTAAGTTGAAGGAGGTTGATCAAAACTATGGAGGATCCTGGATAGAAGACGAGCGAGATGCAACAGGGGCCCAGACCGCCAACAATCGCATGACCTCGACAATGTACGGCCCCTACCAATACCAAGGGCAGCCCTCCTTCTATGCCGACGATAACTACACCCTTTCAGCTGCCGAAGAACCCGTCGTTCACGAGGAACCAAAACATAAACATTCCACTTCACACACCAGCAGGGCGTCAAAGCAATCTACCTCACGCACTAGCAAAACACAGAAGCACTCCAACTCGCAAGGCAGCAAAACACCCAAGCAATCAAAAGAGCATGATCACAGAGCCACCAAAGGTTCACACGACTCGTTCCCTAGAGACGTAAGCAGACCACGTTTGCGTTTCATCGGCTAGTTGGTTAACATAAGGTCAAATAGCAATGGGACACATGGGTTTACCTGTCGAATGCATCGCAGCTGTCCCCAAGCACACCGCCAAGGGCTGTGAAGGCACGGTACGACAACAGCAACTTTCTTGGCGCGATCATCACGACCAGCCTAGCCTATCAACTGGGATTTGACGAAGGAATACCCCTTGTCGAAAGGAACCGGCAGCCGTACCGGCCACCTGGTTTCAAACATTCTATTTTTACCATGGGAACTGTAGCACTAAATCTGCAATTCCATCCCGACGAAGAGATTGTACCCGGTGGAACCGAATTTCACATGCTTGAAAGTGTATTTGATGGCTGTGATGTTCTTCTCCCGGTATACATGATGTCCGGATATCAGGGAGATAGCTACCAGGGAGATTCTGTACCGTTTGTTGCGGCCACTCAGAAGGGCAAGTACAACATGGACAATGGTTAGTTCTCACCTATGTGTTCAGCGTGCAAAATGAAACTAGAAGCATCTAACTTACCACTAATGCAACGTCAGAGACCGAAGAGGAAATGCGAGAACGCGAGCGACGTCAACGGGAAGAGGCGGAAAAGAGAGAGAGGGAGAGACAGGCACGTAGGCGGAGGCAAAAGAGTTAGCTGGTACTAAACACACGAAGCTATCATACGTTCAGAACACCAGCTACCTACCTAGACTAGGTTCATAACGATATCTCATGTCAAGACCTCTGTTACATTCGCTGGCCCCTTCCCTTTGAAATCAAAGTACCTATGATCTCGCTGCATGTCTGATCAGATGAGGAAGACGCCGGAGCACCGGCAGGTGAAGCTTTCAGTTGATATGTGATGTTCAAATTGAAAAAATCTCGCGTTCAATGAAAGTGTATCTGCTCTGTAAGCGTTCATCGCAGCCCGGGACACATGGCTTGCCGATGGAATGTTGAATCCAGGCAAAAGAAAAACCCCCAATGGTCACCGTAGTCCACGAGATACAGTCTTATTATCCATCGAAAATTAAACCAATCTGTCTTAAGAATAAAAGTGCAGAGGCGGCGATGCTATAACTTCTGACTGTCTTTCCTGCCATAAACTATACGCCTACAATACCTACCTACGTAAGCATCACCCCCGGCTCTTTAGGTTTGCTTGAGAACGAAGCAGGTTGTTGATGCAATTTGCCAGCAAAGGCCAGCTAAAAACAAGTTCAAGTCAGTAAGCGAGGTATGTTGGAACTTCGCTCTATGCAAATAGCATTACATACCTACCATCAGTGGGCCCGTTGATGGTCGAGTGCTTGTTGCAACGTAAGCCTGAAAACAGGGCCACATCAAGATTTCTTGATTAATTCATTCGCCCCATGAGGGGATGGCGGGCGCGTACCTAAGAGAAAAGCAATATTGGCCCCGGCTGCCGAGGTTATTCGTAAGTTGTTCGTACAAGGTACCTTAACCACTCTGATGACATTTGGCTTACTGGGATTATCATGCACGTTGGTTCTCGTTAGATGATGAAGCTTTAACTCTTACAAATCCTTTTTCGTTGTGTTATTGGCTGTTTCGTACGACATCGACGACTGATAATGTACCACTGCAGAATCATGCAGCTAACAACGCTCACTGAGTGAGCATCGCGTTGATAAGGTAGGTAGTATATCTGCACTTCGCCGCATGGTGTAGATTAATGACAGGTCTTGAAGGTCTTTCCCTTTGAGACGTTCATCAATATTTCCCCACGCTCTCTTTAGATCGCATGCCATTGGTCCTGTTCGGCTTGCTTTCATCACCATCCACACCACCTGATATTGGACCCTGTGTTATCTTGGTCGAATAGGGGCCTTCTCAATCTAACTACTCCTCAATGTGTCTTTGGTAACACCTTCGCGGCCTCTAATTGGCCAAACACGTCCGAAAATGCCTTCCAGGTGTCATGATATCTGGGTAGAGTCACAATACCTATGTTAGCACATATGCATAGCCATTCCAGGGGCAAATTACTCACCCAGTCCATCCAAACTCCCTCGCCTTACTCATACTGATCACCAAGTCAAAATCCCTCCCCAGTTCAAAATCAACAAACGCCCATGTCCCCTTCTCCAACGCGTCCTTCTGCAACCCTTCCCTCTCCGCCAATCTCTCCCACGCTTTCTTCACCTCATCCTGCTTTGCCCACTTAACCAGACTCACCCTCTGACTGAGCACATTCTTTTTCACCCTCCCTTCCAGCCCCAATTCCTTCTCCCGAGCCTTGATAGGCGGCACTTCATTCATCTCCACCTTATCTGCCAACTCTCCCTCATCAGTGGTGAACTGCGCTGGGTCAATCTCCATGCCAAACCTCCTCGCCAGTCGAGGCCACATGTCCTCCCAGGTTTGAACATCCCCGTTGATGACATTGAAAGCTTGATTCTTTGCCTTTTCCTCCAGAACAACCCACTCGCAAAACTCAGCGTGAAGTTTTGAGCTGGTATAACAGTCAAACCCAGAGTAAAACCTCTCCAGACCCGGGAAAGCCAGCTTCTTGGCCAATTCCTTGGTCACAGCGGCGTAGATTCCCAGTCCAGAAGCCAAGTTCATAAAGTTGCCGTTCGCAAAGCCAATCACGTCGTTGGGGTAGGTCACGTTCCATCCAATGTGACTGTTCTCCTTGCAGAAGTCATGCAAGATGTTTTGCTGGCGGTAGTAGAAGTTGGGTGGGTAGACGCTCTGGTCTGTCAGCCAAGCGTCAGATTCCAGCATGGGGTTTTTGGCGCGACCGAGGTGGACGCCGTATTGCTTGCAGCCGGTGACGAGAAGGATGCGCTTGATGTTCTTGGCGGCGCCGGTGATGGTGAGAGCCTGGAGGAAGTTTTGGAGCATGTCACCTGCCTAGGGTCAGAAGACGTCTATGAGATGGAGTTGAAAGGGACGCATCCACACCATTGACCTGCCAGTTCTCCTCCTCGGTGTCCTTTTGCATGTAAGCTGCAAAGAAGACGTGTTCACCGGATACATCTTGGAGGTCCTTGGCCATTTGCTCGGCTGAGTGGAGGAGGTCGATGTGGTTGTGGACGACATTGGAGGGGTACTCGTCCTTCTTGGAGCGAGAAAGGGCGTGGATGGTTTTCCATTGTTGGGGATTTTGGGCGAGACGGTAGACGATTTCCCGGCCGAGAATACCTAGTTTGTTGTTAGTGAGAGCTCATCACGTAAAGATTTGAACTGAATATATACCGGTGGCGCCACAGACAATTGCTGATGACATTTGGAAGAGTTTTGGTACACTGGTAAAGAGAGTTCGAGTGTCTTAGAACTGTCTATCGGGATTTGCGGAGTGGGAGTGACAGATAATGTGGCCTGAAGACGGTGCGATATGGTTCGGTACGATTGCCGTGGGTTGTGAAAATGGATGACGTCAAGCTGACAAAACCATGATCTTCATCAAAATGCGACCTCATATATGTCTATGAGATCACTACTAAAAACCGCCGAATCATCCTATTAGAAATATTTGCCAACAAGCCTCAACCACCGGCCTCTATCATTGTACCTAGTTTGGATAACGCCAAGCCGAAATCCGCCCCTGACTACCTAATAAGGTACCTATACCATACTTGAAAAGTTAACAGGCCTTAGAAAATATCGCTAACACCTTAAAAGATACTCTTAACGTGTTAAAAGATAGTAATAAGCCCTAAGAAGATAATTGAAAGGCCTTTTCTACTATGATACCCCTATCAGGGGCCGCTCAGGGGTTCAGAGGCACAGAGCTACCTACCTATCTTTTTCGCAGGTGTGCAAAAGCGGCTTGAGCTTATTTTGACCACCTGTGTAGGTAGGCAGCAATAATACTGACACCGATCACATCTCATGGTATTTTGGAGTAGGACCCGGGAACGGCGTCGGGTTCCGGCGAAGCGGCACGTGCCAACTGACGACAAAACCATGATGTCGGCCGGTACCCAGAACAAATCGCCGATTACACCAAGACACTAGACGCGAACAGTTAAAGAGTAGGTTCTGATGTGAGATCACCGTTTTGGGCGGCGTAGAGCCGCGTTGCTTGAGGTCCAATCAGTTGGGGATCTCGAGACATCGTGCGGGAGGCAGAGAAAAGGCTTGTTCGGCGACCAGTACTCAGGACTGCGGACGTTACAGCAAGGTGTCACCACACAGGAAGAGGGTCACCGCATTTGATTCGTTTTTCTCGTGTTGTTTGCCGAGGTGGCTCGCGCATAGCTCTAGAGTGTTGTTGGTATGGTGATGGGCAAGCTTCAATGTAACTCAGGTACCGCAGTCTCATGATCTGTGTCATGATGCTCATGCAAGGAGCTAATTCTTTGTTTCACCGCATAGAACTGCAACTGCAACGTTTGATACCCGGTGACGATCTAGAACCCTTTCAAAAGACGGGGTCCGGGGTCCAGGCTCTTGTCGTCGATGGAACACAAGAAAGATCCAATATCATACCACCTCGCCGGGAAACGGTGATACATTGCCGTTCCCTTCACCGACCATATGATATCACAGGGTTTACATTCTCAATTCAACGCCTCAATACCAACATCCTTGATCCTTGGACGTGTAAAGAATGGACGTTTGCCGGGACAGTCCAGTCATTGCCGAAGGTGCCGCGAAGTCGGCGACCAGTAGAAGAAGGCGGAGATCTGAGGTCAGTTCTTAATTCTACTTGCAATGCGGCACATGTGGGTCAGGATTTGGCAGTAGGTCTAATAAGGATGTTGTCATCGGGCCGAACCTGATGTGGTCCAGGGTCCCTACAGTGGTCGGATCCAGCATGTCACGTTGAGTGTTCTGGAACATTGTCAGGGTTTTCGATGATATGGGGTAGATGCTGTGGCAGCAGGAGGCTGTGCAATCGTCATGAAGATAAAAGGCGGTCACTAAGCGAGCAAATAAGGCTGCAGCGAATGGGGCATGGGGCTTGGTGCATGCCGTAAGTTCCCATTCGTTGCTTCCGTTTGTTTACAACATTACCCGGGTGGACTTTTTGTTCCAAAGCCATGCCGAGGCGCAATCGAGACCTTTGCTGTCGAGACGTTGCACGGCAGAAGCCACTATCTCCAGTCTTGGCTTTGCGGACTGCGCTCCGCCCTGGCGCAGTCCAGTCAATGTGCGACTGTGGTGAACACCCGTCCCATCTTTCGTGCTGCAGGACGGATAACTGATAGGTCGGAAAATGACTGGACAGAGACCGCCGGAGAAGGGCTCAACTGGGAAATCGACCGTAGTGCAACAGTGCAAGTCCCCGATCACCGCCCGCTTCGTCAACTCGTCAAACTCGTGCCTAGAGATGAGACGCTGCCAAACAGTGCATTCATGTATTTTTCATTCGCTTCAATTGCTCCCGGCGGCTGCTACTTACCACACCCGGCCTCAATGGCGCCGGCATCGCCGCCAGGTGGAGAGCTGGTGCTCCTCAGTCCCATATCTAGGGCTGCAACAAGTGCAGGATACATGCAGCACTAGCTCCCAAGGTCTCGGGAAATGAAGCATCTCATCCAACAGAACCCAATCGCCGTTGAAAACCGGGGAATATGGAGGAGCGCCGACTGCCGCCGCCATGTCTTTTACCCCACCTTCAACCACAACATTCCCCCCTTAGTCGGCCGCTTTCTCGACCGAGATGTCCTTTCAGCCGTCACATTGTGAACAAGGGCTTATAAGCTTCCTGCCTGATCGGGTTGCACTTTGGGAGCTGAAAGATAGCCGAGACGAGCGACACGCCAATCACTGTCACGCCGCGATGCTGAATCTCCATGAACCCACAGAAAAGAGGCCGAGAGGGAGCTCGAAGCCAATCACAAGAGCCAATTTCTCATGCCGGTAGGTCCAGCCAGCACCGCGGGTATGGTTTAACCTGACCGCCACGTTGCTTGTCTTCTGACAAGCCTTTGCAGGGATCCATCCATAGGGCTGATGTACACTGCATACTCTTCCTGGCCACCCTCAATATGTACCACACGGGAACTGGCGAGCACTGCAAGTCCTGCTCGTGTTTCATCGTCAGATGTTGTCCAAGTACATTTCTGCGATGCATCATTGCTTGATGGCTCGGAGGATGCCGCAGCATTTCCCTCAGGTGTCACTCAGATCGTGGCGAAGGGCCAAGAGATTCCCTCTCTACTCGATGCTTTCTGGGGCTCAGCATAAACCTTCTTAAAGATAAGTAGAGACGATACCTGCCCGATCAGGCTTCAATTTTGACGCTATACCAACTCCTACCTATCTACCAAACATTAGACTCATCAATGTTCTGATTGCCCATAAACAACAGTCATATATCATCCGCATCACATTCTAATAAGAAACCAAGTCAAGTAGTATCTACACAATGTCTTCTCTCTCATCATCCGGCTCCAAACAAAAGATTCGGCAGGTGTGGACCCCTGAAGAGGACCATATTCTCACAGAGGCTGTCAGAGCTGGTAAGTCGGGTCCAGCACGCCAGCACCCCGCGTTTGTCCTACAATATGTACCTAACAGGCTACTCCCCCGCAGAAACACCAGCACACGGCCCTATCAGCTGGCACAAGGTCGCTTCCCATCTACCAGGGCGGAATAACAAGGACTGCCGCAAGCGGTGGCATTACAGTATTATCAACACGATCCGGAAGGGCACATGGACCAAGGACGAGGACGAAAAGCTCAAGGCTGCTGTGGGGGTTTACGGAGCACGATGGAGCAAGATCGCAGAGGCAGTGGGTACACGGAATGGTGATCAGTGCTGGAAGCGGTGGTACGACTGTCTTGACCCCAGCATCGACAAGAGCCCTTGGACATCAGATGAGGTACGTCGTCGAGTGAGACATGACCAAGCCAAATTTCTGACGAATATTTGCTTCCAGGACGCGAGGCTGCTTCAGCAAGTGAGCAAAAGCGGCCGGAACTGGAGCGAGATCGTACACAAGCACTTCCCAAACCGCACCTCTCTTTCGGCCAAGAACCGCTATAGCATTCTCCAACGCAAGCAAGAAAACGCCTCCAAATCCACCAAGAAGTCGTCGGCCCCTTACTCTGTAGCGTCCAGTCCAAGCCCAGGTCCAAGTATGAGCTACCTCGGCACCCCTTCCATAGCATCCAGCACCAGTACACCCGAGCCAGAATCATACCCAGACTGGTTTGTCAATACCCAGCCAACAAACCCCAGCATAGAGTTCGACCTTGACCAGGGATACTCACAGCCTAGCGGGTGGTACCAAGGAAACACACTCAGCGCATCCCACTCCCCAAGCCCTCAGTTAGGTGCCAACTTGGAGCTGACTGACTCCAGCACGGTATGGAGCTCCCCAGATATGAGCATCATGCAGAGTTACTCCCCGGCTCCACCAAGCCTCTTACCCCAACAGTCGCTCGGCTACTCGGAGGTCGATTACGTCCAGACACCACAACCACCGCAGCAGATGTACGAGCAACTGCCTGTTGATGGGAGTCTCACCGGATACAACATGCTCGGGATCTACCAGGCTGAATCGTTGGTGTACGAGCAGAGCCAGCAACCGGTAATGGGCTTTTCCCAATCAGTGGGGTACGGGAGCGGGCAATGGTAATGCATATCGTGTCGAACTGGAGACCACAGAAAAGTTAAAAGTTGCACTGGGTGCATTACCTTTGCCTTGTCTCAGGACATACAAGGGTCATTATTGCATGGGTTTGAAGCTTTTTTTGCACGCCTACGTTGGCGCTTTGCACATTTTTATTTTTATTTTTAATCTCTTGTCCGAGGTACTTCTTTGGATAGAGAAAAATGACAGTCTAATCTATTAACGCCCGCCTCCAAACAAAACTGCTGCCTTCAGAGGTATCGGGATCACCAGTCAGCCATCGCCTGTATATTAGCCGGCCTTCGGTCCAGTAGCCAGTAGCCCAGAATTCATCCAGAATATCGACTTTTTCCACATTCTTCCTGACCTCGCCTACGTGACTGGGTACATCCCACCGTCCAACAGGTTACCTAGTCTTAGAGTTGAAGTAGAAAATTTTAAAAGCCTTGGGGGAGGGTGGGGGCATGATGTTTGGAGAAACGGTCGTAACCCTAGTCGGTTTTCGGGTGCTATTTACCAGAGTTCACATGGCGGGCTATGCTATACTATATTATAGGTATCTTCTTGCAGAGCAAGATGATGTTGTTGTGGCCTCCTTGGCTTCGAGCCATTAATACCTAAACTCCGGGAATATGCTATACTCGTCCACTGCCTTCTTCAAGTTTTTCAAAGCGATTTCCATTTCCTTCTCGCTTAGCGGTCGGCGTGCCGTATACATGTAGGACGCAAGCAAGTCAACTTTCGAAGCTCCGGCAGCTGGTCTCGCAATATCCCAAATAGCGATACAGAAGCTCATAACCCCCGACAGTAAGGCGATCATCTGTCCCGACGACTCCAAAACAGCCGGCGTGGCCACCCGATTGGCAACTAGCATCCTCTCCACCGACGTGATGGCCAAAAGCGGTCCAAGCAAGCTGATGACGAACCAATGAAACACCAACATGGCCAGCCGCCGCCATCCGCCCTCTCTGTAAGCTGACCTGAGCAACAGGCGTGGACGCAAAAGGTGCTCCATAGTTCTCTTGTTGTCCACAATTTGTTCAGCTCCGCTGCACAAACCTCCAACACTTTTCAGAACAACCAGTGCGGCCCTGCCAACAGGCCTGTCCATAACCCCGTCCCCGGCCAGAGACGCAGTGTGGACAGATAGGATCAATACCAGCAGCAGGCCCGTTATAATTGAACAAGCCGCCGCGAAGCGCCGCCACCTGTCGTCGAACAGGTTAAACACGCCCAGCAGGGCGCCTTTGGCCGACTCGCCAGCATCACTTCCGCACTCCGGGGAGCTCTCGACCAACGACCACTCGGCAAATCCAAACACGCCCCGAAGCCAGAACCAGGCGCCAAACAGCGTCGTCGACGCAAACAAGACGTTCTGGGCCACGAGCGCTGCGTCCGGGTTGAGTTCATAGTAATATCCTGGCTTCGGCTTTCGCTCCGGCACGCGGTCGCCATGCGACCGGTGCGGGTCCGGGGGCTCCAACTGGGAGGGGGGGTCCTCGCTCCTGCTGCTGCATGTGTTGTCCTTGCGTATGAGGTTGTACGACTCGGAGTAAAAGAGGGTGACGGTCAGGTAGTAGACAACGAGGTAGTGGATGGGGCTGCCAACGCCCCGCACGGCACTGATGACGACGCAGAGGTTGAGCGCCGTCGAGAGAGCCGTGTTGGCGGTGCGTACCGACGATATCGTCTTGAAGGTGCCGTCCATGTTGCGGAGGAGGAACCCCGCAAGCCATTGCAGGTAGAGGCCGAGGCGGACGCCGATACCGTAGAGGTCGCCGTCGCCAGGGATGGTGCATGTGGACATTCTGGGTTTTCGCTTACCTAGGGGATGATGAGACCAGAGGTGTGGGAATGGCCCTTGCAATAAGTATTAGTAATAAGGGTAATATCCTGAATTCATCATGTACATGTCACCTGGCTTGCCCTAGAGGGAGCTGATGGCAGCGTCAGAGTACAATACTTCAAAGTGAGACTTTTTTGCTGAGCTGGCCGTTACCTATAGGTCAGTTAGATGCCACATAGCCCGGGCAAACCAGGAGATAGGCTCTCGAGGTCCAGAACGTAAACGAATAAGAGGTGATGGTTTGAAAAGGGCAGCCAACCAATAAGCTGACAGAGATGGCTGGGGAGAGTTGACATTTAAAACGTGGCGGTTCTCCCCACCTGTGTGGAATGACACGTGCCCTACGGGTTGTAGGCAGAGTATAAGCTTGTGCACCTTCATAAGTTCCGGTAAAGATCTTTAAATTCCAAGTTAAGCGATAGTTACCTAGACAGATATGAGCTTTGAACAGATTATTTAAAGATACTTTCTGACGCCAATCTACGCTCTACAGTTCTGCTGTGTGAATCAACATGCTAAACGGGGAATACGTAGTGACAAGCTTCATGCTCCCTTCCTAAAAGACTTGATTTTCATAGCTCCGAATATAGCTAACAATGTCAGAGTTTAATCATAAGAAACGGCAACAAATTGAGGATCATAACCTCATAGTTAGAACACTTACCTACCAAAACCCACGGAACTACAGGATTAACAATCCAGCGTGTCGCCCTATATCGATAAAGCCAGAACGACACATTATCGATGGCTGACTGAATTCCCCACGAGCGCCAGGGTATTGCAGGCTGCTCCGTGGGTGACATTGGATTTCGATGACCTTGAGTGTCGCGAAGCGCCTCGTTGCTTTGAACTTCTGGCTCACCGCGTGATTCGCATTGTTGGTAGCTGGCATCTCGCTCATCCAGAAGCTTGAGAATGGCTTCCCTGTCGTCCTTGTTCGCGTGCCGGCAATAACAGCTAGTTGTCAAATTTTGGACTTCATCGGGTGCTTGAACGTAAGAGTCGTAGCAAGGGAACTCCCGAAGCGGGGGGACTGTGAACTGGCGGCCTCACAAGTTTATGCTCAGCGTTAGGTTCCATCACAATTTGACACCGCGCGCCAGGTCCCTAACTGTCGTTGCTCACCATGTCAAACCATTCTGTGTCGTCATTTTCACCTCTCGTGCACCCGCAGTTGTCGGTGTGGACGCCAAGATAGGGGCGAAGGCTCATCGTAACTTCGGGTTCGAAAACAAGTGGCCGAAACCTGAACCAACAAGGTCGATATAAATCCTGCCACGCCCACATAATTGTATAGGTAGAGCTCCCAAACATCAGCTTTAGAAACTTGAGATTCCAACCCACCTCCCAAGACGGCTCCGGGAGTCCAGACTCCAGCCCGTATCTGACTATTTCCCACAACAAGGTATGAGGGTCTTGAATCAGGCAATTGACGATGAAGCCCCAGATCGTCATGATGGAGTTAGGGGCTCTGCAATTTAGGTCGAGTCCCAGCTTCAGCAGATCCTTCATCAATGCCACCTGTCTCAAGGCTAGTGACTGAGCTCGATAGCACCAGTCGTATTTCACCCTCGAGACGTGGCTAGGAACCCAGCGGCTTCCAATAATGGAAGCAACGAGGTGCACACTACCTAATCCGCTGAGCAAGGTGGGGTATTTCCTGACCTTCTGGCCGGTTCCATGATGGCTGGCGTAGGTGATGTGCCCCAAACTTAAGGTAGGATGTTAAAGTTGTGAAGAGTCCCGGGACCATACAACGATTGATATTCATGGGTATAAGCTGACTTGACTCCGATAACCCCCCCGATAGAAGACGAAAAGATGGTTGTCAGGCGCGTCATGTTGCGAGGGGACAACTCATGGATGACACCAGGCTGCCCTGCTGCACGACGCAGCACGCAGCACCGCCACACACCAAGTAGGACAATATCAGCATCAGCTGTCCAATCATCATTTCCATCCCAGAACTTCAGCCTGAAGAGCCACATACCAAGCCCCATTATCATCTTCCCACTCTTCCATCGCTTTAATTGTCTCCTCAATCTCCTCCTCTCTCGCCCCAGCCTTAACCCAGCTTTCCCTATACGGATCCCCCACCTTCAACTTCTCCCTATTTCTCCCCGCAAACCACCTCCTCTCCTCTTCACTCCCATAAACCGTCGTCCCCGCCCCGACCTCTACCTTCTCAAATCCAACCTGGTGATACAACCCCGGCATCTCCCCACCAGGAAACACCCTCTCCCCTTCCGGCCGTCCCATCCTCAACGTCTTGAGCATATTCCCCGTCCACAACCGATCCAACCCATAGCTCTTCGGGTAAAACTGTAACTTCGCTGCATCCCTCGTCGCAACAATTCCACCCGGCTTAGCCAACCTTCTCATCTCCCTCAGCGCATCCCTCCGCATCTCTGGCGTCGCCAAGTGCGGGAATACCTGACTGCTAAACACCACATCAAACGTCCCGTCCTTGACCGTCTTCCCATTAAGTTTCAACCCTCCAGGCGTGAGTAAGTTCGCGTTGTGAAAGTACACATCCCCGAGATCATTCCTTCCAGTCAGCAAAGACCGTGCCTGGTCGAGGACCTCATCGGAGATGTCAATGCCCCAGACGCGTCCTTGGGGGACTAGACTCCCAAATCCGACAGTGATGGTTCCCGGGCCGCACCCCACATCCAGGATCCGGTCGGTGGGTTTGATGTAGGGGAGGAGAAAGGCGGCGTCAGAGTGGATGGTTCTTGAGGCGTGGGACGAGATTGTCGCAGCCGAATAGCCCTGAGTATAGTTACTTGGCGAGGAAGTCGAGGTCATGGTTCGCTTGGTTTCGTCAGTATACGGCTGTTGCTGGTGTTACTTGTCGTTCAAAAGATGTGGTAATGAGTTGAAGACTGTTACCTGAGAGGTCCAGCGATGACGCAAGCGCGCGGTGAAATGTGGAGGCCGACCAGCCTGTGAGCATCTCTTCTAGCGCAAAACGAAGAGATCAGTGACAGGGTGCATCTGCCACTAGCTCTCGAGGCGGCAATGGCGGATGAAATGAGTCACCAAGAAAGTCACAGTCGCACCGCCCACACCACCTATAAACCGGGTCCGCCAGCCAAGCCAGCCCCAGAAAACTCGCGGAACTACTTCAGCATCGGGTAGAAAAGAGAAGAATAAAAAGCTGCGTGGCAGAGTGGGAATGCACCATGATCTACCTCGTGTAGGCATTGGATTTCGCTGGTTCAATCCCAGCCGCGGCGAAATCCATCTTATTTCCTCGTGCTGTGTCCTCTATACTGCCGTTCATTTCAAGACGCTATGATACACCCCAGCTTCTCATTCATCAATAACACCATCACTTACTTTGAACTTCACCCAGAACTGAACACGAAGTCAAACTTTGACTGTCCCCCGGCACCTGAGCCTGGACCGGCAGTCTTTGGCGTCTGATAGGGCGAGTCAATCGCACTTCCAACCTTCTCCCCTCCCTCTTTCCTACTTCTCTCATCCTGCCCAGAAGCTTCTCCCTCATCTTCCGAGTCGGCATGCGATTCAATAGTTTGCCGCGAGCTTTCTCGCCCGGTATAAGCGCTCTTGTCGGCTTCCGTAGGCCCTTGATGTGTGAGCTCTAGGATCCTGCTCTGCTGCAGATGAAGCCGCAACTTCCCCATACCCTCCCTCAATCCCATAACATCATGGTTTGTCTCCTTAAGTACCCCCTCCTTCACATCGTCTTTTGAGTCCCCATCCATCGACATGAATGTACTCGTTTCATCCGCGCTCTCCCCCGTATCCTTTAGCCAACTGGGCTGGGACTTAAGACTTTGGCGCTGCTGTGTCTTGCCGGCGCGGCCTTCAAAGCTTGAGAGCTCTGCTGGAGGCTTGGAGGGGGTTGATGAGCTGGAAAATACAAAGGAAGGGCTGTTCTCGTGGAGACTGAGGCTGGAAACAGGAGAGCATGACCTATCTGCCGTGCTCAATGTGCCGGGGGTCTTGGACTGGGCGAATTTGAAGGATGCCGGGGCAGGTGTAGACTTCTGCGGATTCACTGTAGGTTTTTGGGAGCAAGGGGTCTGAAAAAGCTGGGTAAAGTCAAACGATGGCGTAGGCTTGCTGGTTTCTGGGGACTTGGATGGCGTGATTGTCGGATGAGGAGCAGAAAAGTCCAGCTTGGGCAGCGTTCTCTCTGCTGGCGGTGATGGTGGATCCCCTTCCTCCGATTCTCTAAAGCTCAGAGGTGGCGAGTTCAGTTGGGTGTTGTTTTCGTGGTCCTTGCCCGTGCTGCCACCGGCTGGTGCGGGAGAGGATCGTGTAGCTGCACGAGGGCTCTGGATTTCTGTTCCGGCATTCAAGCCTCTCTCGATAGGCTTGGAATCGGTGCTCGAAGGTCCCTTTGAGGGAATTTCCTGCGTCACCGAGGCTTCAGCACGAGCCTTCTGAAAAGAGATCCTCCATTTTTCTACCAAAGTCTTCGCAGTCTCATCGTCGTCATGATCTCGGCACAAGCACTCGTGGCTGATGTCGCTGAAAAGCTTGGTCTCCAAGTCGGCATCTTCGGGCTCAGATAGATCGAGGCGTGAGAGAACCTTCGCAATAGCTTCCTTTTTCCCCTGGCTTAAGGCTCGTCGACACCTGCGACCTGCTTGTGTCATCCCAAGACATGACCACCCCTGAGCATGGGCGTCCCATAGCTGTAAAAGCACCGAGGGTTCAAGTGGGGAAAGTGAGGTAGGTGACCGTCTCGAGAGTTCTATGATATCAGCCATATCGTAGTCCCTCTGTCTTCAGAACAGAACCAGTCGAGAGAGGAGCGTTGGACATGTCAGCGACGGACGGAACACTTTGTCAGGGAACATCAACACCACGTCATGAAAGAGACGGTGCCACAAATTAGAGTTCAACTTGGGGCCGGAACCTCCCTCGTGGAACTGTTAGAGTCTGCGACCTGCATCATGCTGCCCTACACAGGTACTCGCGTGTTGTCAGCCTCGTCCGATATCTTCAGTCATATCTGATGCCAACCGCCATGAAGTTGTCGTCATGTCGAAGGTGCCCAACTAGATACAGGACCCTTGGTGGTTGCAGTATACTTAAGGCGCGAGCTTGAAGGCGCAAGCTTGGCCAAGTCGACGCATGTGACGCTGCCTTTGACGAATGGCAGCGCCTAAAATGGAAGTTCCAAAACACAAGGGAGTCGAGGTTGCAGTACCCCGCGATGTCGTTGAGGCATGAGGTCTAGCGGTGTGGGTTGGGAGGCACGCGGGGGCGCAAGGGTCCTCTAGGGTCTCTTTCTGAGTGGATCTGAGGATATCAACGGTCGTAATGGCCAGGAATCTGGACGAACCCCGTTGGAGTTCTTGAAGCTCAAACCTGGAAATGGCGATAACATGGCTCGGGAGGCCAGTCCTGGTTAGCAACAGTGGACATGATCAGAGCACTTGGCGCCGGATGGTGAGAGCTCATCCCTGCTCGGCAGCCTGCCACTCAGTTGTTCTCCAATGAGATGGCGCCAACCGCGGCGAAGGTGGAGTTCTTAAGCAGGGGATTGGAGAAGCAGTTGCGGTTCGCCAAAACCGGAACCCCCACCTGACTCTCAGCGACGGATCTGCCTGCCAGTGAGGCGCCCGACCACCAGCGGCCGGAAAGATAACTTGCTGTGGTATGCCAGTATTCCCGGTCATTTGGACTCTCACGACTCTCTCTTCGTCGTCATGCTCCGCTAAGAGGTGAGCGTTGGCATACATTTTTTTGACTGCCTCGGCGAGGTGAAGTCCATGGCGCAAATATCTACACCAACGGGCGGAGCCCAGAGCCTGGCCTCAGACCGCTCAGGTCATGGCCACCACAATAACGACGATCCAGGTGCTTCTTCCACGCAAGCAGAGCGCAGGGATGGTGACGGGGATGACGAGCTGGAAACGTCGAAACTCGAAACTCACCAAATGGAAGATGAAATTGCTCCCGATGAGTCTGGCGATGCAGGCATTGCCACCGAAATACCCACTACAACACTGCCTTCACCGGCCCTGCCGACATCAGGGGACCCGCCAGGTTCGCCCTCTGCATCAGCTATAATACGAGACTCACCAAGAACAACCACTGCTGGCCCAGCAAAAATGTTCTTTCTCATCTCGCTCGCAAAGTTTGCCGCCTTTGCAGATGTCTTTCTTACTGGACTTGTACGGTTTCCTCCTTCACCTTCTAGGCAAGAATTTCGCTGACCTTGTTAGCTTGTCCCCTTGGTTCCTACCATCATCCAAGAAAAGACAAATGTTCCACCAGCACAAGGTAAGCAGCATGCAGGAACTCTTTGGTGGATACTTTGCTAATGCTGCCAGCAGTCCAAGTGTGGATCGCTGTGTTTCTCGCAGCAGCTGGCGGAACAGCCGCTGTGGTATCCCGTATGTCCATTGCCTTTCGTTCAGATTTAGAAATTGCCTAACCTTTGATAGCCTTGATGCCCTTTGTAACTCGACAAGGTCCTTTGACCTGGGTCATCCTCCTTGCTGGCCTTGCCTCCTCAGGAGCATCGTTCGCACTAATTCAGTCCAGTGCTAGCCTCCAGATGTTGATTGCTGCTCGAGCTCTCCAGGGTGTCTCTTCGGCAGCAACGACTGGTGCCTGCTCTGGCATGCTGGCAACAGCGGTGGCGGTCAATGAAAGGGCACCGATATTGTCTTGGATTTCACCTGCCTTCATTCAGTCCCTGGCCTTGGCTGGCGCACCCGCGCTGTCTGGCTTTCTCTACACACAGTATAAAGGGTCCGAAATAGTCTTTTACGTTGCCTACGCCCTCATCGCCTCGACCTCTCTGTTCACGCTAATCGCTGCCGCCGTTACTCCGAGTGTCGAGATCAGTACTCCGAGCCCCGAACTTGTAAACAGTGCAGACGAGGGTCTAGCGACAGAGTCCCACGGCTACGGCACCATGACCCCTGAGATCGAGCCCCTCCGATCTGCTCTTCGCAATAGAAGACACTCAGAACGATCAAGGTCTCCGCTTTCGGTATCATCCGTACGATCGAGCAGAAGTAGCACCTCTACAATCGTAACAGAACCATCCACGTGGAGCCTCCGCCTTTTGGTGGCAGTGTATGGCTATTTTGTACTCAACCTCCTGACAACCGCTTTCGCAACCGTCCTCCCTCTTCGAATTATCCGCAAATTTGGGTGGAGCGAGTTAAGTGTTGGACTGATGTTTGTGTGGTTGTCGGCTCCGGCTGTGTTGGTTGGCGTTCTGACCGGCGCCTTTACTGCTCGCGTTTCCGGATCGGCTCGTTGGTTGACCGCCATTGGGTTTTTGGCTTCGGTTCCCGGTATTCTGTCACTTGTCTCGGCCACAGGACAAACCACAGAGGACAGCCATGGCATTTTCACGAACCCATTGCTGTTGACTCTGGCTGCTATATCTTTCGCCACGGGACTTTGCGGCGATCCTTTGATCGAGGAGATCACAAACGTTGTAGGACCTTCATCGATTAACGACCCATCAAGTGCGGTTGCCCAAGCATCTAGTCTTCCAAATATCGCGGCTGCTTGGGGAAGTTTGGTCGGGCCTCTGTTTGCTGGTGCCATCACTTGGGTTTGGGGCTTCCAGGTTCTGGTGCAGTCCTTGGCCCTGGTCGCTGCGTCTACTGGTATACTGAGCGTCATCTTCGTACAAGGCTGGTCCGGTAGTTCTGACACAGATTCTGGCCGGCATCGCTCACAGCCTGCCACGGACGAAGAGGCAGCTCCTCTTCTAGCCAACGACCGCGGGCATCATGCTCAAGCGCAAGTTGGATCAAGCCGAAGCCAAAAGAGCAAGCCTTTTGCTGATACACCAGGCTCTCCCAGCAATCGTAAGAATCGCAGCCATCGCCGACACTTCAGTGTCGATAATGTCTCAGTTACAACCACAAGTGGACTGGGTAGCGTTGAATCTGCGCCACCTCGTCACGTTCGTTTCCAGGCTGCTCTTGAGGACAGTCTGGAAGGATCTGGACCAAGTCAGCCGCCAACAAGGGAAAACAGTGGCACAGCCAACCCTGAGCGTCGCTATGTGATGAGAGAGGCCCCACACGCGCCCACAACTGATCCTCTATTAGCCGCGGGAAGTCGGTACGTTATTGACGAAGAGCGGTCAGTTGTGTCTGGCAATGAGAGGCCGAAGCGTCATGTTGTGGTGTTCGCCGAGGGCACAGCGCCACCAGAGTTGTTGGCACGCCATCGGCACCACACTGTTGCGATCAACGCTCTGGACGGAACCACACAAATAGTATCGAACAGCACAGACGACCACGCTGTCTCAGTGACGGAGGACAGTGGGGAGAATGGACCCGAATTTCCCGAAGCAACTTCGCGGCGGTATGTTGTCGTCGTGGTCGAAGAGAGCGAGGGCGATGGCGAGGATGAAATCGAGAACAGCCATTGAGGACAAGACGAGCAATAAAGCCAGCGCTGGAGTGACGATGTGGCGGCCATTTCTCAATGACATAACGCTAGGTATGCTGTGATGTAATGTACATAACGAACACCAGAATGATGAATCTTATACACCCGTTTAAGTCAGCTGCACGGTCAACACATACCATGGCTCCGAATGACCAATTGTTACGAGAAAGGAACCTGGTTCTCTGCCTTACGGGATTGACTGAAAGCTCTCGGATGTGGCGATGTTATTGCTTCCCCAATCAGGTGGTAAGATCAGGTCAACGAGCATACGAGAAATGGTGTCGGCAATGAAAGCATCCGCTGGGGCGTTGTAGAGGTCTTAAGCTCTGTGGCACGGAACGATCGACCATGGGTCAGCCTCTCTCTCCACAATGGCCGGCAACACGAGTCGTGGCGCCAATTTCGGTATGTTTAGCTGACAGAACTCCTAGCAGCCAGGGGATTGCCGCTGTCTTGTCCATCTGCGGACATCCGAGATGGAGCGGGTCCTCCGTCATTTCAGGAACGCCGCGGTAACCTAGCCCCTACGCGATTGAGTAGCTGGCGACAGAAAGAGCAGAGCATGGACAGTTGACGGACCAGTCGAGAGAAGGTTGCCGCCAGTGATAGTGTCATTCATTGAGGCTAGGCTGTAAAGAACAGTGCCAGATGGAAGACGCGGGTCGAATCGACGACATCGATCTTGGCAGAATATCAACATTGTTACCCTGAAAAAAAATAGAAGCGGCCGATGGCGGACGAGCCTCTTCCTAGTTATACGCCGTACACCGAAAATGTCCACATTAGTACTTTCGCCGACCCCATGGACGAGGACAGCGACGATGACGGTCCAGAGCCCGAATATCCCACCCTCTTGTCACCACCTCCTCCATACCATGCCGCACTCCAGCGGGATCCACCGGTATGCAGCTCTTGGAAGGATGCAATGATCCCCAGTTCTCTGACCACATGGCTGCTTCCTAGAACTACAATGTAGCCATCCCCACTGTCCAGTCAGAGCGACGCCATGAATTACAACGGCAGTGGACGTCATATGCAGAAGGGAAACGATTCGAGCACCGACGAAACTACGTGTCATGGAAAAGAGCGCGAAGCACGACACACAGCAACAGCGCGTCTGACATCTCGTCCGTGACGCTCGCTGGCACCCCGAGTTCTTCCCCTTCGAGTCCTGTTCCGACCGTGCCAACGGCGCCGATCATGTCAGCATCACCACCGCCTCCTCCGCCGGCAACAGCAACCCCGCTGACAACCCGTCAACGAGCCAAACGAGCTCTTGTTCAGTTTCCCGCCAAACTGGGGTGCTTTCTGGCCAAGGTCATCATGCTGGACAAGATGGCTTCCTGGGCGGCCAAGACGAGGCACTGGAAGAAGACAAAACGAGACTACGTCAAGGAGGTTTCTGGGGAGCGGAATCTGTTTGTTGGTGCTGCCAAAAGAGTGTCTAACGATCGGCCCGCCCTGAGTTCAGTCTCACCTCGTCCGGCCACGCGAGCTGTTCGGGTGGTGCCACTGCGTGCTGACTCGGTGATGAGTGTTGCCGTTCCGAATGAGGCCGTCGGGCCTGTGTCAGAGCAGGACGGTGGAATACAAGGGCACGAGAATGGCCTTCCAGTATCTAGTCCAGGGACTGCGGCGGGAACTGTACGACCGGGTTCGTCATTGCTCAAGCGGGTGGGGAGTTTGTCGCAGGGGAAGAAGAAGAATGAAGGGGACAAGGATTTTCCTATCCCACAGCTGGGCAGGAGGCCGAGTAAGAGGAGGCCTGGGGATAACCCGGGGTTGGCAGGGACTGACGAAAGTATTGTTGCTTGAAAATCAGCAGCCTGTATTTAGAATATTACTCTAGAATGATGGATATACGCAGCGGCGCGCAGGAAAAGTGCTTGGAAGAGAAGAATGATAAGTGTGAGGGGCGTGTTGTCAAATTTTTTTTTTTTGCTTCTTGGACTCCAGATATAAAGAGGCATTGTCCACAAGCTCACGAGACGGTTATCCTCTTTAAACTAGTCCAACCGGAACTACACCCCTTTGGTCATGTCTTATCGTGAAGGCTCCCAGTCGAGTTACGGGAAGGGTTAGGGTATGTACATGCCACCCAGCTATCCCTGTCCCGCTGTCCTGGGCCACCCTTGTCGTGCCTGCTCCAGGGGTCCAATTGACGTCAGCACAGGCAGGCAGGCACATCCAGGTGTTCTTTCCGAGCGCGATAACACATGCAAATGCCATCCCAATGTTGACCAGGAATGCAAAGTTCGAGTAGCAAATGAGTCGCTGGGGTTCGGCAGCCTTGTGGAGTCTGGTATTTATCATGTCCATTCTCCCGCCAGTTCTTCACAAAACACACCCTCTGTTGATTTCAAATCTTCAAGCCAGATTCACGCCGACGTCACTCTCAAATTGGAGCTCTAAATTCAGCTTCTGTCCACCAACTCACAGCTTCAACCACTTTCACAACACGAAAAGCAAAATGTCGACTTTCCACCACCCCAGCCACCCAAACATTCCCATCACGCTCCCAAATGGTCTGAAGGAAGACCAAGTCCTCAACTTCCACCCATTCAACGTCTGTCATCCACCCTCTCCCGATCGGCGCCACACTAACTTCCCAAAACAGTCCTGGCTATCAACCTTAACAACCTCCCTCTCCAAGCAAACCACCTCCCCATCCCACCCGTTCCATCCCTCCCCCTACAAACTCAACTCGATCAACATCCAATCCTTCGACCTCTTCGGACCGACGAGAGTAGGCTTCCTCAAGCTCCAAGCCGACGTCCGCAACGACAAGGACGAACGGCTGCCCGGCGCGGTGTTTCTCCGCGGGCCGTCGGTGGCCATGCTCGTTTTCCTCATCCCAGACGATGTCACCTCCGACGACACAGAAGAGAGATATGTTTTGCTGACTGTCCAGCCGAGGATCGCAGCGGGGAGTCTAGGGTTTGTGGAGTTACCTGCTGGGATGGTGGATGAGGAGGGGGAGTTTGCGGGGACGGCGGCGAAGGAGATTGAGGAGGAGTTGGGCCTCAAGATTGCGGAGAAGGAGCTGACGAATTTGAGTCACCTTGCGCTGGGGGAGGGAGAGGAGGAGGATGATGATGGCGGGTTGGGGACGGGGGTTTATCCGAGCCCGGGGGCGTGTGACGAGTTTATTCCGGTGTTTTTACACGAGAGGAGGGTGCCGAGGGAGCAGCTGAAAGAATGGGAGGGGAAGTTGACGGGGTTGAGGGAGCATGGGGAGAAGATCAGTTTGAGGTTGGTCAAGATCCAGGATTTGTGGAAGGTTGGGGGGCGGGATGGGAAGACTTTGGCGGCGGTGGCGTTGTGGGAGGGGCTGAGGAGGGAAGGGAAGCTGTAGTGGGACTCCATGGGCTATTATTGTCGTGACTGCTGTTGTTGTCGTGACTGAGGTGTTGTTGTTGTTGTCCAGGGGATGGGTCAGGTGACCATGGTATGTTCAACCTGAGAGTCAAGCTTATAAGATGCAGATCCAGAGATCATAGTAACAAAAAACAGGGCATATGGTCTAGTGGTCAAGACGTCTCAGTTGCAAAGAATGTTCAAAGTCCTTACAGCTGTTAGAAGGTGATAGACAGCTGAAATAGGATCGAATGTTACAATGCTCCATGAGAAGGCCCCAGGTTCGAATCCTGGTACGTCCATTCCTTTTTGGCTTTTTGATCATTATTCTACTAAAACTGTTCTTGTAGTAAGTATAATATGCAATCTGTATTACTCTGTATGGTTTGTCTACCTGAACTCCTTGCTCCAAAACCCTTAATTAACATTACTTTTCCTGCACAAACATTACGTTTGACGACTCTCACAACTTGAACTTCTTTGCAATCTCAATCCCTTCTGCAAGGTTCGCTATCCTGGCATCAATCGCGTACCCTTCGGCTTCCAGTCTGATACACTCTTCCCACAGATCGGCAAGCTTAACGTGGAACACCTCGATGAACTCATTCTCCTCCAGCTCCGGCTCGAGGTTCTGGTTCTGCGGCAGGGCCATGTCGACGCTGACGTGGACCATCTTGAGGTTGGTGTTTGTGAAGCCCGGGTCGTTGAACATGACGGGGGACGACTCCATGACCTCGCAGACGTAGCCGGTCTCCTCCTTCAGCTCACGGACGGCGGCTTCCTCGGCAGTCTCGCCTTCGTCTACGAGGCCGGCGGGGAGCTCGATGACGATCTTGTCGAGGGGTGGGCGGTACTGCTTTTGGAGGACTACTTCCGGGCCGGTGGGTTTTTCAAGGATGGCGACG
This sequence comes from Triangularia verruculosa, assembly GCA_033296885.1. NCBI lineage: Eukaryota > Fungi > Ascomycota > Sordariomycetes > Sordariales > Podosporaceae > Triangularia > Triangularia verruculosa. The sequence continues at coordinate 212,268 of MU863927.1, read as the reverse complement.
ATGCCTACGCCGTCGATGCCGCTGGCTTTGGGCCGGGTGCGGCGCTCGGCGGACTCCCATGTTCGCGTTACGCCTTTGGGGTCTCGGTAGATTTTTCTTTTTTTGGGGTTTGACGGTTAGTTTTTGGTGTTTGATGGTGATGATGATGGTGATGATGATGATGATGTCACAGGATTTTGCTACAGGGTCGGTTGGTGGTTTTTTACGTGACTTACCTGACGAGTTTGGTCCATACCGCTTCGCTGTCTGGCTATAATCATGGGAATACGTGTTGGTATTTTATTTCCCAATGTTTACTTTGTTTAAAGGGAGGAGGGTGGCTGATATGGAACGACTTACTAGGGGCTCCTCGGATATCAGCTTTGCCTCACTTTCTGGTGCCAGAACCATCTTGGATTGCACTGGTGGGAAATAACTTTCGTCTGATTTTGCTATCATTTTTTTTTTTCGTTGTGTGGTTTGTGAGGGTGTTTTGGGTGACAATGTCGGTGTGTAAGTCGAGGTGAACGGGTTATCTCTTTCTGGGCACCTCTGCGGTCCGGCGGCCCCACTTATGACCGATAGGAGAGATGGGTGCTGGGGTCACCGCAGCTTGGGGAGGATCTCGCTGTGACCCCACTGTACCACATGGCATCGTGGTGCTGGGTGGGGATATCTGTCTTGTATGCGAACCAACCCCTGATGGACTAGAGGGCATTGAGCTGTGTGATGCGTTTGTTCTCTTGCTCCCGAAGCTTTTCGACGTAGGTATATACGCAGTACGGACGATGGTTCGGATGCCGGTCATGTGCCGGCTGGAGTTATGGATTGGATCTCCGGGATCGGTCAGCCTGGTATGCTTTGATATGCCCAGCATCGGATACCTACCTGCAAGGGCGGTTGCAGAAATGTTTTTTTGTTTATGGAGAGATCGAGGGTTCTGAGAGGGAATCGAGAAGTACGGGGCAAGCAAGCATGGGATGTGCTTCCGTTGTCGTCGTCACCCACCCGCCAGATCTCACAAGCAACATGGAGACGGGAATGTTGGTTGACGTTGAACCTAACGTGTGCAACAGGAGGAGCCGAAACGGTTGGTGTGGAGTGATCAATCCTGCAGTGATGATAATTGCTTGGGTTTACAAGATCGAACAGTGAGGTGTAACTACAACGAGGTACCTACTCTACTCCGTAGGACGGATTGCTAGATGGGCGATCCGGGTGACAAACCACTATCTTAAACAGTGTGATAGACGCCAGAGACCATCGTCATATAGACGTATCTCTTTAATATCTAAGTTAACATAATGTTCTTACCCCAAAATGATAGAAATCATTTGGAGCTTCCCGGTAGGACTGGACAGATAAGGCCATTAGAAAGACCAATACAGGCCGCGTTCGCTTGTGATACCCATCCTTCCATCGGGGGATTTTAACATGCATTTGCAACGCGCGGCTCCCTACGAGTCAACTCATGCAATTCTAACAGGACGCTCAGATGAGCATTCACTGCTCTGACCTGCCCGTTTCGGCTTCAAGCGACGAAAAGGGACGGAAATAGAGCGGGGGACATATTACCCGCCGTGCCGCTCGCCTTATATCGCCCTGCCCTGTTTTGACTGCACGTCATATGAAGCTTGTTTCGACCTCTCTTCAAGAGCACACTCATTTTCATCAGCTGAATTATCGTCTTTTAATATTTTGTTGCAATTCATCAGTGGCTTGTTTCTTCAATTTTTTTTTTTATTTCGGCAGCGATTCGGTTCGCTGCTCGCCATCAAAACATGGCCGCTGACGATGACGACAGAGCAAGCGTAACAACCACAGAAGAAACACCACTTCTAGCCGGCTCACCGAGGCCTTCATCACCTCGTCGTAACCACACTCCAGATGAGCACAGCCAACCCCCTTTAACAGCCACAATCTCCAAAAATGACGAGCTACGGAACCTCATTCGGCCCCGGGTGATTATCCTCACCTTCATCACCCTGTTTTTGATCGAGCTCGGCATAGGCATCACCGTCGCCCCGATAAACGCCATCATGGAGTCCATTATCTGCCGGCAGCATTACCCGAAGTTACCACTCTCACCAATCAAACAGTTTGCCGGGGGAGTAGCACTGATAGACGACCCGATTTGCAAGTCGCCTGATGTTCAGTCTGAACTGGCCATGTTGCGAGGGTGGGCGCAGACGTTCGAGTGCATCCCTGGTATCCTCGGTGCGGTGCCTTATGGGATCCTGTCCGACAGATGGGGCCGGAGACCGGTGCTGGCGTTGAGTTTGTTCGGATGTCTGCTGTCAGTTGGGTTTATGTATCTGGTTTGTAAGTATATCTGCATCCATTCGAAGTGAAGCAGGATGGAGGCTGATATAGACAACAGTTTACTTCTCGGATATAGTCCCTCTGTGGTGGTTTTGGTGGTCATCTGCGCTTGAACTGTAAGTTATCAAGTCAGGTCTGATCTCTGAAGATCAAAGATGAGGTTGAAATAAGGGTCGAGGCTAACACACGCAATGCCTAGCATCGGTGGTGGCGGCGCCGTTCTCGTGGCTATGCTTTACACTTTTGTGGCAGACGTTATTCCCGCTGATGGGCGCGCAACGGCTTTCTTGCAGCTAAACGCTCTGTTTTTGGGCTCGCAAATGGTGGCCGGTCCACTTGGGGGGATCATGATGGTGAACGACCCGTGGATCCCGCTGTGGGCGTCCCTGATCATCATAGGTATTGCCAATTTGTTGATCCTGGCTTTCCCGGAGACGGTACATCTTCATGATAAGAAGGATTTGACAACCGGCCTGGAAGACGAGAGCGACGATGAGAGATCAGCGGTTCAACAGCTCTTACACAAGGCGAAGATCGGGCTGGAAGAGATCTGGGAATTTATTCTTGGGAACAAGAGCGTGGGTTTACTGATCATGTCCATGACGTTCGTCATTCTTGGTAGGTTCGTCGGGGAGATTTTACTCCAGTATGCCACAGAACGGTATCATTGGAGTTGGAGCAGAGCATCGATTCAGCTCGTGATCCGGAATGCTTTCAGCATGGTCACGCTTCTGGTCCTGATGCCTTTTGCTAGCTGGTTCTGTCTTCAGCATCTTGGGATGTCGGGAGTGGAAAAGGACATATGGATGGGTCGATGGTCGGGAGTCGTCGCAGTTGCGGGTTGTTTAATCATTGCCGGAGCGACCAATGGAGTTCTCTTCTCTGTGGGTTTGATCTGGTTTGCGCTCGGCTCAGGGATTACGTCCGTGATTCGGTCCCTCCTGAACAGCTTGGTGGAGGAGCATCATGTTGGTACCGTCAACACCTTGATAGGTTTCACGGAGAACGTAGGGATGATGGCAGCCGGCCCTCTTCTAGCGAAGAGCCTTGGTCTTGGGCTCGAGCTGGGAGGAGCTTGGGCCGGACTCCCCTTTGTTACAGCGGGACTGTCCATCGCGACATCTACGGCGATTCTGTGGATTTTTCGATTACCGAGAAGACCGTCGTTGGCGAATCTGGGAGCCTAGAACAAGATGCGATCAGATCTTCCAGAGATCCATCACGATTCGCCGAGAGGTCATCTCAGCTAAAGCGGGAGACAAAGCTTCCAGAAGATTTCGAACTCCCAGGTACCATAAAATAGTTCCGATAGCAGCTAGGATAAACCTTGGTAGCCACGACATCTGAGGGCTCCGCCCTGCCGGGGATTGGCCGTTCTGCGGAGAGTCCAATGCTAGGGGCTGGAATATGGCCTCATGTTGGATCGATAGTTGACAAAGGAGAAATGAGATTTTTTTTGAATGAGCAGAAAAGGGTCTCGAAGCAAGCCGGAACACAGCAGTTGTGCCAAGGAGAAGACTGATGCAAGCTGCAAGGGGCTTGTGCTGTGGCAGGTCAGTTCAGCAAGCCACAGCTGCCAAACTGCAGGTAGCCGGAAATGTCCAGCACAGACCATATGCCACCCACAGACAGCCTCACTGCAAACTATCGATTTCCCCTTTACGCACACATTTTTCATGACCTTTATTTCTGCCAGAGAGAACAGCAGCGAAGACATGTGCAACGTGCCTGTGAGAAAAGAGCAGTGTCCTTCCGGTGCGGGTACAACATGAAACGCTCCTCCGAGTCGATCAACAATCCGACATGATTACGATTGTCAATCCACCACGGTTCTGTCTTGCACTCCGCTGTTCCCGCCTTGGAAGGACGGCACAGGAGGGGTGGTGGACCGCTACCAATACGACGTCAAGTAGCGGGAGTGAGCGGATCGCGTGTCGTTTGTAAGGTCGCGTCTTGACCACGTTTCCTGCATTCACTTTGCATATCCGGACAGCCATCACCACGACGTTGCGAGGACGTCATATACAGCTTTCCTCCTGAACCCCTCGCCGCAGCCACGCGCTGGCGACCGAGTTCCAAGCGACCAATCCCCTTATCGCGTCCCCTGCATGTCCCGTCCGATAGTCGACCATGTCTCCTTCCTTTTGGAATCCACACACGCCTCACCAATGTCACCATTGATGAGAGTCTGGAGGTGTCAAGTGGTATTATCGGACCTGTCTCTCAGAACCAGCTCTCATTGAGCAATGGAACAAGCCCAGAGAAACGGCTTTCCGCACTGGACTCCCCAAAGCGGCTGGCTGGGGCCCCTGGTTCGTCAACATGCCAGGGCTCTCCTGCTAGCGTTGCCATCTCGTGCGAATCATCTCCACCAGCGCGTAGCCCCAGTCCCGGGATGTGAAAAGGATGCGACCGTTTCCCCCTCTTCATTCCTCTCTCTTCAGCTTGCGGTCTGGGTGCTTTCTCTCTGGCTTCTTCTCGTCGTCTTGTTGCTGTCTCTCTCGTGACAACACGTTTGTTTGCTGGTGTCTACCGGCCGTGTCACTCGTTACAAAACATCTCACCACCCGTCGTTCTTTTACCTCTTTTGGACTGTACAAAAGTTTCTGTCACCGCCTAGGCCAACCGACCCCACGCTGCCCCTTTCCCGGGCTTTGATCTCGAAAAGCGCTCGGGCGTCCTTGCTGGGAGTTTTGCAGACGACGACTCAGAGTTGAACAGGTCAAGTTCGCATTTTTACACAAGCGACGCGTTGTTACGTTTCCAGCCCCTGCCGTATCCCGGCCGAGTAACACCTCAGACAGCTTGGGGTATTATTGGATTGCTCGGCTTTATAATGTGGGTGCGACTGGAGAACCCACCTCCTAACTGCGGCTTTCTGACTTTTTTCGTTCTCCAGTAATGTATTAGTCTAAACAATAATCACGGTATCAAAATGGTGTCTTTTTTCGGCCTCAAAGTTGGGGGTAAGAAAAAGTGAGTTGTTTTCTGAGTCCCATGCTGGAGCAACTCCCGCCAACCGTTGATATTATAGGAAGGCGGATAGCAAAGCGGTCACCAATGAACCTGAAAGACCGAAACGGATCGACCAGAATACTCTCGGAGAAGGGCAGTTCTTTGGGGTCAACACCGATCAAAAGAGTGTATTCGATGAGGGCAGCATTCGATCAGTGTCTCGCGCTGGGGCTGGAACGCCCCAGGCAGGCGTCAGAAGCCCATATACTCAAACACGGGAGACGCACAATCTTGCTGCAGTGAGCATGTTCGATTTGGGCGCCGCCTCTCGCAGCGGCAGCCAGGCTAGCTTTCGTCCACCCGACCTAAAGACCCATGCTTCAGACATGAACTTGGCCATGCGGTTCGGTGCGAATAACGGGTCCTCGACAAGTCTAGCCCTCCCACCAAACTTCAGCTCTGGTCCCCCCTCGAGAATGGGCTCGAGACCAGGAACACCAAATGGGAGGAACAAGGCCTGGGTCAATCCCTTGGATGTCCATTTTGCGAGAGGCACACCAACAGCACCGGCGCCGCTAAAGGTTCATCCTCTGGCACAGTCCAACATCGAGCTCCCTCCCCCAACGCCGACGAAATCGGACGCCGGCTCGGTTTTTGGCGAAGAGGCAGACGATATGGTGGAAGCAGTGATGGCTTCGGTCAAGAAGCAGGAAGAAGACAGTGCAAAGGAAAGGGAAAAGGCGCGAGAGTGGGAAAAGAAAAGGGAAACGGCACGTTTGGAGTTGGAAAGGTTGGAAAGACAGAAATCGAACGAGTGCATGCTGCCAAAATCACCAGTTGAGACACAGCATCAGCTATCTTTTTTCGACAGACCACAAAACAGCCCGACATTACCGGGCCCAATGTTTCGCGGCAACATTGACCAAAGACCCAGCAGTCGAGGCGGGCGCCAGGATAGCCCTATCAGTCCAACTGGAGGTCAGTCACCTATTCATCAAGGTCCCCCTCCTACCGGCCCTCCTACCCAGTCTCTTCCCCAGCCCCCTGGACAGGGAGGACCGCCACGTCAAGGGCCACGAGGACCTAATGAAGTAAGAGGCCTGCAGCAGAACACCAGTCCTCCGCACAGCCCAAACCACAGCCCAACTGAGGCATCTCGGGGTGGCCTCTCCCTAAAAAGTGGCCAGGATCCGAATCAGAGCGGACCTTCGCAGGGCGCTCGTATCTCTCCTCCTGGTCCTCGACAAGGGACCGCTCCTCACGGCTATCCTCAACATAATGGGCCCCGAGGCCCTCATCTTAATGGTCCTCAACAACGCGGCTCTCCTCCACCAGGCGCCGGTCCTTATCGCGCTCCTCCTGGCCCCGGCTTTAACGTGCCACGGTCTGAGAGCCCGATGCGGAGGCCCATGGCGCCAGGGCATTTCCGATCCGAAAGTCCTGCGCGCAGACCAATGGACCATGGAGGCCGCTCAGAGAGCCCTGGTCCACGGTTTATGGGTAATCAACATCGAGGTCAGCATTATGGACCAGGGATGGGTCCTCGTCCGGCGCCAGGCCCAGTTCCTCGGCCACAGATTGATAATACTTCTGTCCCTCGCCCTCAAATTGATACCGTGGCTGTCACTAGTCCACATGTTGATGATGCCTCCGAGCTTCCTACACCAGTAACTGAGGCCAAAAAGTCACCACCGCTTATTTCGACACTGACATCTCCCACGCCATCAACAGCGAGATCATCAGTTGACGATGAGTTTGTGGATCAGTTGACCACACTGCCTGTTATTCGAGATGTGAGTGCCAAGCGAGACACACTTAGCACGGTGCACCGTGCCGAACAAAGCTTGTCCATGAAAATTGAGGAGCTGGAGAAGACAATCCTCTCCCAGCATGTCTTAAAGCCAAGACCCAGCAATCTAGCACCTGCGCCTATCAATCACAGAATCAGTACCGCCAGCAGCTGCTACAGCAGCGACATGCCCGATATGAAGGATGATGAGGACGACAACGACGAGCCGATCCTGTCGATTCAGCCAGCTCCGCTCCGCATCCCTTCCCCGCTGCCTCCCACTGTGGCAGCTGCTGTAGCAAGCCCAGTCCAGTCCCCTGGCAGTCCCATCCGTGCCCCGAAAGCTGGCCAAAGACCCAGGCGTCCCGGTCTCGAAGAATACGGCGTCTCCAGCAGCCAACTAAGCTCTCCTCGTGCCCGCGTCCCAACACCAGCATCCGCGGCCCTCACCAGCCCAACAGACAACAACAGCATCCGCAGCTTCTACACCGCCAACAACTCTCCCCCATCACGATCCACCACCCCCCTCAAACACAAGACCAGCCTCCCCATCATCCCCTCCTCCTCCACAACCTCGTCCGTTGAACCCCCCAAACCTATCCCTTTCATCGACACCGGCTTCCGATTCGACTTTGGCACCACCGCCGCCACCGCCACCACCGGCCCTCTAACCCCCGACTCCTCACACTGGCACCGCAACTCCCCAACATCAGCATCCGCCCCAGGAGTAGCCGTCGCCGCCCCCCCTACCATTCCCGAGTCCCCAGAGGAAGACGCCCTCCTTCCAAAATTCACCCGCCCCAACGTCCCCCCGCCTCTCAAGCTCAAGTTCGACTTTAATCCTGATGCTCCTTCACGGGACCCCACCCTGGGTGCACTCACGCCCCCGTTGTACTCGGCACCCCCGATGATCGCCGTGAACGACGGCCGTCCTTCCACCGCGACGGGGTACTCCGCCTTTCCCAACGGCGGCCTGCAGGCCTCGCCGCAGTTGATCTCTGAGTTCCCGGGCACGATGAAGGATGAGAACCGGCTGAGCTTCATGGGGATCGGGGTGGCGAGGGGCCCGAGTATCAGGGAGGCGAGACGGCCGGGGACGTCTCAAGGGACGGGAAGCAGGATGGTTGACTCTTTTGGGACCGGGTTTATTTGACCTTGATTACCCCTACCCCTAGGTACCTTACCAGAACTCACGCTCGCTGATTTTTCTTTGTTTTTGTTTCTTGTAAATATTATACTGTACCGCCCACCTATCATGTCTACCTATTCTATCATGAAGATAGAAGAACCGGGATTGGAAATTAAAGCATCTAGATACCAAAGAAAGAGGAGGGAGATCATCATCATCATCAGCATTATCACCATGTCATGGCTATTGTTTTTTCACAAATGCCGAAAAGTCTGACAATTCATAATTGCATCACATTCCAATCACTTTTTTGTGCCTGCTAAAGATATCAAACCACCTCCCCCTGCGACCCCTACTCATGGTTACAAATACACACACACGCCCATCCTTCTTCAACTCAAAAAGTTCTTCACCATCCCCCCTACATTCTTCACATCCAACAAGAACGTATCATGCCCAAACAAGCTCTGCTCCTCGCTCAGCTCAAAATGCGCCACGTTCCTGTTCCCCGCCATCTTCAGCGCCTCCGCAATCTCCCTCTGCTGCCACGCCGGGAACAGAATATCGCTCGCCACGCCCATGACCAACACCGGGTGGTCCCACAAGACCGACAGCCCCGCCACCAAATCAGCCGGCGGCTTCTGTCCCGGTCCCGAATAGCTGCTTCCCCCGCTCGCTGGGCTCCCACCAAAGCCAAGACCGTCCCTCTCAAACTCGTCGTGATGCTCTGGCTGCTCTTCATACGGAGTATCGGGCAGTGTCAAGTTGCAGGCATCCTGGTGATACCCACCTTCCTCTCCCTCCCTGAGCGCCCTCTCCCTCTCGGCTCTCTTGGCCTTGATCGCGAGCTGGTTTTCTCTTCCGAGATCGAACAGATCCATCGCCTTGCTGACGTAGATCAGACTGTTTGGGTCATATGTCAAGCAGAACTTTTCACCAGCGTGATCCAAGTACGTCTCGACCAAGAAATCCGGGCACAAAGCTGGGGGTTTGTCCTTGTCTGCTCTCCTCCTCCCGAACCTCTGCTCCCATTCCGGTCCGGATCTGTATGTAATCGTCGCAATCTCTCTGGCGAGTTTCATACCCACGTGGGGAGGGATCTGGTCGTAGTAGTACCCCCTGTTCCAGTTGGGATCGTTCAAGATAGCCTTGCGCTGGACGTAGCGCATGGCGATGCTGTAGGGGTGTGACCTGGCGCAGGCGGAGATAGAGACTATCCTCCCAACCCGCTCCGGGAAGGTGACAGCGGCAGCGAGGGATTGCATACCACCCATTGAACTCCCTACACTAGCATGAAGTTTGTTCACACCCAAATGGTCCAACAGCCTAAACTGCGCTCTCACCATGTCGGTTATGGTCAAGAGCGGGAATCTCGTCGCATATCTCTTCCCATCCGACGGGTCGATACTGCTCGGTCCGGTAGAGCCATAGCAGCCTCCTATTACGTTGGTGCAAATGACAAAGTATTTGTTCGTATCCAACGCCAGCCCAGGACCGATAAACTTCTCCCACCAGCCTGGCTGTGGGTTGGCGGCAGTAGAGTGGGCGTGGGAAGAGGCAGAGAGACCGGTATGTAAAAGAATGGCATTCGAACGGTCAGCGTTCATCTCACCCCAGGTCTCGTAGGCGACATCGAACTCGACGAGCCGGCCGCCATGGTCGAGCAGCAAAGGATCTTTGGAGTGGAATATCTGGGTTGCGCCGACGGTGTAGGAAGGCTCGGGGCCCGAGGCGTCAGAGCGCGAATGAGGGGAGGTTGAAGAGGCGGCGGCGGCGGCTCGCTGACGGAGGGTGGCAGAACGGCTCTCGAGAGCGTCGACGCAAGGGAACGACATGGCGGGGTTGGAGGGGGCACCACTACGGCGGGGGGGTTGGTCGTGGAGCTGACGCCGTTGACCCGACACTGTGGGACGCGATGTCGCAGCAGACGTCAGGGATCGCATACCCGTTCCCGGGGCCGTGACCGATACTGTAGTTGTCGCATTGTAACAGAGGGGTGTCGCGGGGCTGCCGGCGGCGGAGGCGGCGCGGGTGATGGCGGCCGAAGCTTGCCGGAGACTGGATGTGACTCTGGTTCGCGACTTCATATCGTTCTGTATAAGTTGGATGCTGGTGGTCTAGCAGCAACACACTGGGCGCAACAGCTCAGTCAACGGCAGGTTGGAAGTGAGGTAATTCGAGATCGAGATCGGACCGCGACTCAGAAATCATGGTGGAGATCTTGATTATCAATGGCGTGGGCTGCCGTTGCCGGCGCCCTTCATGTCCATTTTGTTCGAGCTCGACATCGAATCTAGCGAATTGTTGCATGGGGGCAGCATTACGTGCTTTCACGTGCATCCAGGGGTTTTCGTGGGGTACGTCTTGGCACGCCCCCTGGGGTCAACCTAAAGACCCCAAATGCCCCTCCGTTTTATCTTATCGGTGGAGTGATGTCACAGGTGCTGTCCCGCCAATGACGTTGCTGAACGCTTAGAGGTTCTAGATGCCTCCCTGAGCTCTCTCCTCCAATACGCACACCTGAGCAATAGGACCTGTCTTACAAGTTACACAGCCCAAGCCATTCTCACGTTACGTTGGGCCCCAAGCACGGTATAACACGAGTCACCTCCTGTCCTGCATTCCCGAGGATCTCCCTCCGTTCCCGTAAAGCATCGTTCTTGCCTGAGCAAAAACACTCCACTTGTAAACAATACCAACCAGGCAACAGCCACACTACTGCGCTTTTATCAGAACTTTGAACTCTCTTTGGCGTTGGAGATTTTGCCCAGCATGTGGAACGCCGTCAGCAATATACTGACCAGCATATTGCCTCCCATACTGCCCGTCCGACCTCCAAACTTCACAGCCACTCCAGCCGACGGTGCGACTGCAAGGGACCCAGCTACTGGCAAAATGGACGCCAATGGTGAATACAAACCCAGCATTACCGACGTCATCGTGGTGAAGGCCATGCTTGTGAAGGGACTTCGGATGCCTGCCGAACTGGTGGGCAGCATCGTTGAACTTGCTGAATACTGGCCCCATGTCACCTCCGAGGTCAGATGGGGAGACGACAACCCGTACATAGTACACAGCGGCGCGAGCCACGAAAACCAATTCCTGGTAAGTCCATCATCTCTCTCCGCAGCGTCATCTTCGTTGCTAACGTACTGCTCCAGCTCCGGACACCACCCCTGGGCTTTCCAGACTGGGGGACCGACACAACAAGCTACACCAAAGCCATCCCCCCTAGACCTCTGGGGGAAGAATTCTCAACTTCGGACTTCCAGAAGCTGGCCAAGTTCCCAGTCACTTTACTCGCCCAGCCGTGTCGCCGCATCGTCTTCACCATCCGATCCCATGACCAAGGCTGGGGCGGCAGCCTTGAAGATCAAGACACATACAACGGCTCCTGGACATGGTTTGAAGCTGGACTCGAAAGATGGTGCAAGAACAGCGCGTCAGCACCATCGGATGTTCCGGAGCTGAGACGCAATGTTGACGACAACGACGACGACGATCGGCAAGAGCCATCGATGAAGCTGGAGGACTTGTCACCTGTACTCCCGCCAGTCGTAGCCGACCCACGAGACTATGAGTTCAAGTACGATCACCCTCTAATTCCCCAAGAGCATCTAAAGATCCAGTGCAACAAGGTCACAGAGAGGGCGTTCATCACGCATAGAGTAGAGTGGAGTCATGACGACGGAGTAGATTCTACGGATGAGGTGGCTGCGAAGGAACTACATGACGTGGGTAGGGGGGAGGCCACGGGTGATGGGCAGTTTGTGAGAAATATGAGAATTGGGGATGTGGTGACCGTGTGGGGGAAGAGCAGGTTTGGAGGTTGGGTGAATCATATCTCGTCGGTCAAGGTGGAGGTTTACTGGTCACTTTGAGAGTAATATCGCAATAAGGGCTGTCTACATCGGTATGTTTTGGGATTTTGGCTGGACCCGATTAGCATTGATACCTATTTTAGCAACAGTGTATTCCACCATGTACTTGACCTTGTGTGCCAGAAGTCCAGAGCTTAATATCGTCCCATGGTGCATTTCCGGCCACGGTAGAGGTTCTTTCATGACGGCCGAGCTTCGGGAGCATCTTCCCGGCACTCGCTTGGGGCAAGGTACTCGGACAATGACAAGATCCTACCGGCAGGCTTACAGCCGACCATCTTCGGCACGGCTGATGACAAAGAACGGCCCGTCAGGGCACGCTCAAAGTCACCGGCGAAGAGGAAACATGACCATCAACTGGCCTACCTAGGGGCGAGAGAAAGCTGGCAGGTGAACTTCGTAGAAGTCCTTCTGAGACACAACAAAGAATCAGCCGTGTAGTGACTCTTGGAAAGTGTACAGGCAGTATTGGTGGAAGCTATCACGAGGTCAACGGCCTCACCCGGTCCGTCCAGTTTTTCGACTCACGCTTCCAGATCTGCTCAAGCAGAACTGAGCCCGTGTTATGGCTTGAATAGCTATCTCCCCCCATTGTCCCATTTATAACAAACTCAACAGCGTCCCCTGGTGCTAATATCTGGCCGAGGGCGATCTTTGAAGCCGAGACCATTTCTTTGACAAACTTGGTAGAACCTCTTCCCGTTCTTAACCTTCCAGATTATCACGATCATTATCAAAACTGGCCCCAAGCAATAGGGCCTTTTTGGTATACTGTTATGTGTTCTTTGTTTCCCCAACCCAAAGCTTCAACGCTGGGTTTGTGTGTGTCAAATAGATGCCAAGACTTGCCTGCCGCGAAAACAACATCTGAAAAATCCTCCTCCTCCTCGTCCATGATCACCAACAAACATACAAAACAAACCGGCAGCTCAACAGCTATCATCAAATATTTCTTGGCTTTTGCAACAGGCTTTCCCCCCAATACTACCTCGTAGATCATGATGCCAAAAGAAAACAACCGACTCCAACTAGCCGTCGATTTCCTTGAGAAACCGATCATGGCGGGGTTCAATTTCATCCATCCATCCATCCCACCTTCCTCCTTCCTTCCCAACTAAGCCCCTCCCGCGTTCTCAGCACCGGCATTTGCGTCCATCCGTCCAGCCCGTGCATGCATCTGGATTATCCATCCCCCGGTAGCGTCACTTTGCATCGGGTTCCTGCCTCTAGATAAAACTCACATCTTGTCTTTCCCGCGAGGCGGAGATGGCTATACGATATCGGTTTGGGACCTGCCATTTTCCATCATCACACACAAACCAACCATGCTGTAACTTGCGATTGCCTTTGCCCTTTGCCCTAATTGTTATCTTGCATAGCAATAGAATCTCTTCCCCCCCTCCACCCCACCTCTTTAGGTGATGAATGAAGCAAGAGAGCAATGCTTCCACGCATATATTCCCTCACCCTTCAATTAGAATGACAGGCCAAACCTCCCCCCTCAATTTTCTTGGCCCTCGTCCCCAAACTGGCAGCTCTCAACAAAAACTGCCGCACCCAAATGTCACATCCCACAACAGGGCAGGCAGGAAATCCAGACAAAACTTTAAACCCCTCACCTCTGCATATCGTGAATCAGCAAGGCTGTGAAAGAAAAAGTCATCAAAGGTACTCCCGCTGATGACGCCATATCGTAATACCACACACAAACCAACATTCATCACCATGAAGGGAGGGAGATGAACAAATTGCAAAAATACTTTTCTCTTTGTTTTTTTTTGGTGTATTCAGTAGTACATTTTTGTAAGGTATACAGCCCTCATTACCCCTTTCTATCAGACCCCTCCATCACATACTCCCCCCCTCATCCCCACTGGTATCACATATAGGTATATAAACGCACAAAAAATGTTGCAAAAGGAACCCCCTTCCCTCCCCCCTTGAAACAAAAAAAAGCCAAACCTCGAAACCCCTTATGCGGTTGCTATCTTGTGCTGTGCGTAAATGAACTGTGCGATGCGTAATGTATGTATGTTGCTGTTGATGTTTCGTTGCGTTTCATTTGTCGTAGTCCAAGAAAGCCTTGCATGTTAGATATGTTTCCCCCTCACCCATTATTTGCAAACAACACAATAAGTCACCTAGAGAAAAGAGCCCGATCAAAACGGACAGACTCAAGTCGTGTATAAAAAAAAAAGACGAAAACAGAAAACATTTTTGCTCGCTATATTCCATTGATTCCTTGGTATACTATAAGTTTCATGAGACAGACAACAACACGCACAACCCATAAAACCAAAAGAAAACAACCTAAAAAGAAAAAACGCCCCTTGTGTATGTATGTAAATGCCCACTTTGCCCACTGAATGAAAATGCAATTCTTCTTTCTTCTTGACAACATTCAACACAGGGGTAATAAAAAGGGAAAACACACTTATTTGCCCAGGAGGATCTGCGTGTGAAAATCACCAACGCCCATCAATACAAGAGACACATTTGTAGTGTGCATAAAAACAGGATACTTCGTTCTTCTTTCCATCGTCTCTTTTTTTTTTCTCTTGGGTTACCGGGCTTCTTCTCTCCCCTTCTTATCGTTTCAATTGTGCCCCGTATAAATTTCGGTTCGTGCCTCATCTTCGATTATCCTCCAATCATACATCTTGACGGCTCCCAGGTTCGTCTCTCGCAGTCGCTTCTGTCTCGCAGTCCTTCCGGACGGCCGACAGAACTACAACGCTAGTTCGACAAGAATCCGATCAGGTCCTCAACTCCGGACAGCAAAATCCAACCGGTGCGCCATTGCAGTGCTATTCCGCTTCCTGTTTTGCTCCATGATCGAATACACATACGCTTCCGTTGCTCGATCTAGCGTCCAATGAACCTAGAAATCCCGTCTAGAACCCATGATGCGCAAAACATGTGAAAGGAATATGCCTGGAGAAAGCGCTGCTGGGTAGCGAAAGAGACGGCAGGCGGCTGATGGTCGGCTCCTCGAGGGGCCCAACTGGTGTCCCGATGGTACTGGCCTCGTTTCCACTTTTAAAAGAGCCCGCTTGCCCAGGTCCCGCTGACTCCATCTCTTTCGATAAATATCCATAACATATAATGCAGTTTCGAACTCCAGGTGGGCTAGCGGTTGCCGTAAATACACAGTATGCTGCGTGCACCTCCGATGGCAAGATCCTGAACAAGCTGTCCAATATAGAGCTTCATCTTTGGTCAGGTGGACCCGGGCTAGGAGACAAGTATCCAAGAAAGCCCCGTCTTGTCTCGTTAGGCGATCCAGGGCATGTCCTAGCAGGCAGCTGACGGCACCAGCACACCCGCTTTTCCGAGCAGGTGTCTCCCTGTGCCATCAACTGTTGTCTTGTTGCTCAACCGCCCTTGCGATCGGCTTCATTCTTGGGTAGTTGCTCGCTGTGCGCAACACCGTTGGTCGCATTTTTGACGTCTGAGGGACCCTTCTTGCGTGGTTTGGACTTTTGCCAGTTGCTAAAGTTATCAGTCGGGCTCTTGCCAAGACGGGGATTTCCAGGCTCCCTCGAGGTCCCGTTGGCACGATGCTCTAGGACGGGCGATCGGCTAGAACCGTCGTGTTGCTTGGCAGAAGGCCCTGTTGGTGGTGTTTTCTGCGTCCCTGAGCGGTATTCCCGATGTCCACCACGTGGGGAATGTGCGATGGTTGGGGGATCGAACTTCCGCAACACAGTTGGGGATGGTGTTCGGTGCTCGTAAACTGGCGAAAGGTGGGGAGGCATGTCCTGAGCAACCGAGTAGTCGTTCGTAGCTAAATCTAGCGGTGCTAGTTGGCGAGTGTTCAAGCGTGTTAAACCCAGGATATTGCTAGGGTCATAACCCAGAGAAGAGTAATAGAGGTGAGTGGGAACAGCAGCCATGGTCACCCGCTGATGAAATGATGCGTCATTGTGGTTCAGGGCCGAGGAGGACGACCTATTTGCTGTTGAACCATTCACGATAACGGGGCGATCGGGCACAGTGAGTGAGACGGGCTCCGAAGAGGCAGTCGAGTAAGAGACCGACTGCTCGTTCCAGGAGTTGCTTGGGCTCGAGCTTTGCTGTATGTAGAGCGGGTTGTAGTGCTGACCGTTCTCTGCCACCGTTGTCTCAATACCGAGGGGTGAGCGGTTGGAACTTGACGCCTGAGCAAGTTTTGGTAGCGAACCATTCACAACGACAGGCTTTGCAGACAGCTGTCCGTTAGTCTGGGAGAAAGGTGCTGACGGGAGCGGTGCAGACATGCCGGCGGAGATGGTGCGAGCATGCCCAAGGGGTGATGGGGATCGCGACGTCCGCTTCATTCTTTGAGCCAGGACAGCCTGGGGTCCTTGGTCCGTGGACAACCGACGACGGCCTTGGCTGCTTTGGCTCAGCGTGTTCAGTGCCGGTGCCACACTCGGAAACCCGTTGACCTTGCGGTTGGGACTGGCGTGGCCGTTGGTATAGTACCCAACATAACGTATGCCATCCTCTTCTGGAGAGTCGGCTGAAACCTTGGCATCTTCATAGTCGGTCTCTGAAAGCTCATCTGGGGTGTAGTTGGACATTGGAACGCCGTTGACCTGTCGTGGAGGGATAGACGATATGCCGTTCTGCGCCTGAGCTGCGGTGTATGCGGCCGCTGCCGACCTGGCCTGCTGGACCGTCATCGAGCCTCTCGAAGCTGGCTGGGACTGCGACCTAAGTGCTCCGCCAGAAGAGACGCCCGTTTCACGAAGGTTTCTCCTGAACTCCGGGAGCCCATTGGCTGTAGTGGCTGTCGACGTTTGCGAGGCAGGGGATGAAGGGTACGTGGTAAAGCCGGGGTGAAAGTAGGCTGGGGGCTGCATTGGAAAGCCATAACCATACATCAACTCTGGCCGAATTGGAGCCGTTAGTGGCGGATTGTCAAAGGAATTAGTCCGGGACCTATCCGAGCCCGACCCCCCCTGCATTCGCTGCGCATGAGCAAGAGCTTGTGCCTGGTTGATTTGTTGGGCATGGGTGAACAGTTGGAATCGCAAGTTTGTGTCGTGCTGTGCAAGTGCATTGAGTGAGGTCTGCAGGATCTCCTGAGGGACTCCAATCTGTGGGTTTTGGGCCTGATACCACGCCAAATCTTGCGGGTTCATGGTCGTGGGCATGCCGGCTTGAGCAAAGGGCATGCTCTGCTCGTAAGGTTGGTGGTTGGAGCCGCGGCGGTTGCCTTGGTTACCGTTGCGCTGGTAATTCCTTTGGCTGCGATTGTTGAAATTATTACGCTGCTGAGGCCTTGGTTGCTGTTGCGAGGCACACCTAATAAGCGCAGGCCGTGGAGGCGCTGACGGTTTTTCCCATCTTCTCTCCTCCTCTTTGGGGTATACGTACTGTTCCCAGCACTCAGCAAACTTGCCATCGGCCAAAAGATTGAACGCTCTTCTCAATTCGAGATGGAGGCCGCGGAACGAGGTGTCATCGGCCGTATTGCCGAGATTTCGTATTATATTGAAAGGCTCCTCGATGCATAGAGTGTTGTTTGTCCCGATGTGCCACTTCTTCTCCGTCTTGGTTAAGACCTTGCCCATTCGTATTGACAATGCGAACTTGTCATAATCAAACTCGTAGGCATAGAACCGGAAGAACTGAAACAAAAGTGTTGCCAAGCTCTCCTTGTTCTTGGCACCAAATCCAGCCAGTTTTGGCAGGTCGTCAGCAAACTCACTATGAGTGCCATCGCTTCTGACAAGCTTCTCTTTCTGTCGTTGGTGGAGCGCTGGTAATACTGGTGGGTCCCGTAGTTGGAGAAATGCGATAATCATGCATATCCAGGTATAGGAGCTCAGAGTTCCGCCAAAGGCGGCGTCATTGACGATCCTCCTCCGCGTCCAATATTTGACGATCATGGCCAAGGGCCGGACCCGCTCGTCGATACTAACGTATGTTCGCACCATTCGAGTGTTCTCAAGGGCCAAGGTATTGTTGACGTTCATGTCGCAAGCCAACTTGAGCTCGGGGTCCCAAATCTTGACGATCGGCACTTTAGCCGCTGAGATGCAAACCACATCTTGCATACCATGTCTGTCGAGGAGGTCCGCTATTAGGCATACATGCTCCAGTCCCTTCCATGGCGTTGTGATACAAATATCAACTGTCTGTTGTCAGAATAGGGTCCGCTGCGGTCAAAGAACCCGGAAAAGAAATGCTTACCATCGGAATCATCAGAGCATAGCAGATTGCCTGAAGAGCCGAACAAGTGCACTTTGATATCGTGACCAGGCCACTCGTCATTAAACAGCTTCTCCAACTTGGCCACTAGTTTTTGCCGTTTTGTTTCAACCTCATCTGTTGGCAATAGTACCCTGTACAAGTCATTCATCTCCGCCTCTAGACTTTTTTCGTTGCCCTCAGATAACCTACTTGGTATCCTTTCGAGGTCACCTTTTTCCAGCCTGTCGGTACCCAGATTGTATGGCATGCGCCGGCGAGAATGAGGGATAGCAGTCTCAAAGCGACAACCGCCTAACCTAGGAGGGAGCGGACGTAATGAGGGTACATTTCCGTTGGTTTCAGAGTAAGCTGACCGTGGGGAATGATTTTGTGTAGCGTTTGGTGACGGCTCCCGGGACTCGAACGAGAATTTACGGGCGTGCTGATGTGGTGTTGACGGCACCGAGCTCGATTGGGCTGGGTGACCAGTACCATTCTGACTGGCAGGGGGTGGTGGTCGTACAGGCACACCATTGCCGGTCGGCTGGTCTGATGACTTTTTCGAAGGCATTTTGGATGTCTGGTCTTTCCCTGATGTTATAAGCGCGCGGTCGGCGTTGTCTGAAGGCTTTGCTGGTCTGCTCCCATGACCGGTCTGGGCACCAGATTTGTTGTGGGTGTTGTCCTTGTTCGACACTTTGGAGGACGATCTCGACCTAGTCGTTGTTTTGGTCGAAGGAGACGAGAGCACTGGAGGGAGCGGGGGAGCTTGCAACCCACCTCCGCCACCCCGACTACTGGAAAGAAGTCTGTTGTAGTGAAGCAGCTTGTCTTGGTAAACGTGCTGCGACAGGATGAGCGGAATGTCGGTGTAGTAGTTGGCTGCGGCCGTGTTTACCCTGGGAGTTGTCGGGTTCGACGCAACGCCTGGCCACGGATGGGTCGTGTATAGATGCTTGGTTTCAGCCGCGGTGGGCTGGCCGTCCATTAAGCTTGAACTCTGCAGAATAGCGATCGAAACAGTTCAGATGCTGCGGGGTGGTGCGAATCCAACAAGAGATCGGCACAGTTGATTGCTCGCTTTGAAAACCCTGGAGCCGATGCCTTTGCCTGCTGGGGATTGCGCTACCGGTAGCGATGTGGAGAGTGACGAGTTTAAAAAGCGGTTGATGTCGTAATCCGGGGCAGTCGATTGAAAGCGTAGCTGCACCTTTATTGTGACTACTGTGGGCTCTTTTTGCCTGTCTTCTCTATCTGGCGAAAAGACTCCGGTATTTCCCTGCAACCAATGCCAACGAAAGGCCTCAAGAGCTGTCAATGCTGCGGTCGGGCGTTGACAAAAGTAGGTGCAGTTGTTCGCGGTCCAAATCTCAGAAACACAGGGAGTGTAAAAATGGCAGAAAATCCGCTACACCCGGGATGTGGGTATTATGACCGATCGAAGAGCGATTTCTGTGGCGACAGACCCGTGTCGGCAATTCCCAAGTGCCAGAGTGCAAACTCGAATATGGGCAGCTATGGTGTGCTCCGTTCTTCCTCGTCTGAATTGTTGGGCTCGTCAATCAGCTTCTCGCAACAGAGGTCGTTATGGAAGGATCGGTGAGCGATAACAAGGAGTGAAGACCGGAATGAGGGCTCGAGACTGGCGAACAGAGTCGCAGGATCTGAGAGAGCCAAACGAGCAAACAGGTTGGCCGTTGCTGATCGCAAACTAAGAGCGAGTCGTAGACGGATCGTGTCGTGGATGGTAGGTTCTCGCACGGGGTAAATTAACCGCGAGCGACGGCGAAAGAGTGCACGGTTGGCATGGAAGCAATAACGCGCGATATTGGCTAACGAACGCGAGACATGCGGTGTCTGGTGTCGGAGCAGAGAAAGCACACAAAAACGAATAAATAATACAAGGCAGTCAGACCGTGACGATACTGGGGGGTGACCGACCGACAGGCTGAACGCGTGACGCCGTCGACTTCGTTGCTGGCGGGAAGCGGGTTGAAAGAGCCGGTGAGCCCGGGAAAAGGAGGACTGGTGGATGATGTATGTTGTATGGGGACGAGTGCCAGCGTCGAGCTGGGGGAGCGCAGGACAAGTCTCGGGGGCTCAAGGTAGGGGTATCGAGAAAAGTGTAGAGAGAGTGTGAGTGGTGAGAGACTGGTCGAGGTTTGGATTTAGAATCGCAGTCGGCTCGCTTCCATTGGGAGAAAGATGCGGCCCTACCTTGGTTGGATAGCGAGGTGTGGTTGCGGGAAACCTGGGTGTGGGTGTGTTGCTTTGCTTTCCAGCAGCAGCGGAGCGACCAGCAGTGAGCAAGTGCCACACACAACCGACGGGACCAGGGGCCAAGGCTAACAAAAAGGAGCACATCCAATATTAAGCCAGGCGACTCCTTACTCCACCAGCCCGCACCCCTCCAGCCAGTCAGAAGACGTCTCTCCATCAGAAGATGTGCCCGCCCTCGCTAATACAGAAAGCGATCGAGCACCTCTGCACAGTGTCTACAGTGTCTACAGTGTCTACAGAACTTCACAAATGTCCAAACAAATTCCAGAGAAGACCGAGCCCCGAGCATGGCCTAGGAAGTAGTCTCAATTCTGTTGGTCACCATTGCCCACCATCGGCAGCACCAATGGGCAACGGTTGTCCTCAATTGAAAGAGAAAAGAGTGGGGGAGCCAGGGAGCAAAGCAGCCCGGCCCCGGCTTACCTTACCTGCGACTCAGGCGCCCCTTGGCTTGTGCTGCGACGGATACCTGTGCTTTGTTCTCAACGCCTCCCACGACCCAATTCTTTACTCTCTTTTTCCTCCTCAGCCAGACGCTTTCTTTGGGGGCAATACAATGCAACGCAGAAAGCCGAAAGTGCAAAGGTGAGGTGCCCGGGAAGTGTTCGTCGGTCCTTGGCGGGGTATGTACTGCACATTGCACTTGCCCGTCCGCATCCCAATCATGATCTCACTGCAGATGCCAGTCCGGCGGCAGCACATCTCATCGACACTGCCACTATCTGCCCATTCCTTTCCCAAAAGGGCATCTCCAAAAGTCAGTCCTTCGTTATCCTGTTCAAGAGCCCTTGACCACGATCCAGGTAGAACCTCGGGAGATGTCTCAACATCTGGGACCACACAGACAGCAGTTTCGTTTCACGCCCACCCGTGGATTTCATCCCAACTATCCGTCCGCAGGAACCCATGAGTTTCACGGCATGATGCATCAGAACCTGGGATCTGGGAAATCCTTTTCGTCGAGTCCAGCCCTGTGACCTGATATCAAGTTTTCTCCCAACATTCTCGCTCCTGTCGTCCAAAGTCAGAACCGCCAATGCCGTCACTCTCAGTCTATCCAACAGCTCGTGACCACTGTGATGCTCAACCCAACATGCATCATAACCATTGCCCGCCTCAACTGAGCCGCAAAAGAGAATACGGCACCCGGGAAGCTGGGCCTTTCCCCGGATTTCCATGGCTCGGATCAGTCATCACCCAGAAAACAGCCACAGACCTGCACCACGGGTCATGTTCGGTGCGACTTGGGGGTTCAAGGACAAGCCAGGCACCAGGCATCCCAGGCCCCAAGCATCTGGCTCCAACGCTCCCGGTGGCAGAGCCATCTAGCTACAAGGAAGACGGTCCCATTATCATGCTCGTCAATTCACCGGACCCAATTAGGATCAGCAGCAGGTGAAGAATCAGTAGGCGGTGCACGGCGAACACACGAGGACCGTATATAGAGCCACCAGCTCAATTCGCCCGCCCTCTCTAGAGCCTCAGAATACGCCAAAAGTGAAGGGCATTCAATGCCGTAGCTGGCGCTTCATCACTGGACAGTGTGGCTTGCCCATGATGCAGGACAATGTCACCTTGCCCGAAGGCTGTAGCTCTCCAAGACAGTCATCTGAAGTTTGCTTGGTTTGCTGCTAATGCCCGGACATTGATGACACCTAGCCGCACCACCTTGGATGAGCCGGTTGACCCCTCCTGCAAGGCACCACGCATCATCGGAACTGTTTTCTTACATACCTTACAGCTAATAGCTGGTCGGTCGAGGGTTGTTGCGGCATTGCTGACAACTAAGCAACAGCATCGGCCTCGATGTCTCTGGCAACCCCCTGCTCCTTCACCGTCATGACCTTCTAATGTTTGCTTTCTTACTGACTGACAAGGTAGCAATTCTTTGTAGGCTACTTTTCCAACAGAATGTCTTTGATCGGGTTTCCTCATCCTTGGGTTCTTAGTACTGCTACAGATCCGTAGTGCAGTGTCCTTTTTTCGGCTCTGACGCATGATTATTCTAGGTTGTAGCTTTGGGGATCACTGCCCATGCGGCTGGGCTAGCGTCAAGCCACCCGTTGAGCTTCTCCCCTCATATGTCTTGCTTCATCTGCTGCGGACATCGGATCCCGACTCGGAGGACGGAAGCTGGGGAAAGAGAGCTCTGCTTCTTTGGAGACTCGGAGGCCCTGCTCCCTTCCTCGTCGGATGCAGCTCTGTAGTGATACCGTTCTCCACACAACTAATCATCTCCATCTCTCTCTGCATGGAGTTATTCTCTCTTGCGTACATGTCTCAATTTGCGTTTCTTTCTCTAGTTGCTGGAAACTCCACCCCCCCGCCGTTGCGCAACCGTTGAATGATCGGGACTTGAGAGCGTATCGCTTCACTTTGTAATTAGCCTGGCACCGTCTTTTTTCTATTTAACTTAAACAAGTTGCGCGTCCCCCTTGGCTTGGGTCCTGGAAACCACTACTCGCAGTCCAAGCTGCAGGTCCTCAGCGGGAACACGCGAACCAAAGCCGCTGTGCCGAATTTGCGTGGAATTCGCCGACCAATATAGGCAAGGCAATCTAAATGCTGGGCATGTCTACGTTGTGCGCTGGTTTCTATTTCTAGCCGCTTCTTTTTCATCTCTGTCGAAAGTCTGGGAACCTACTACATGCTACGGTACGTCCCTTGCATGGAGCATTTGTCTTTTGACAGACAGAGGATACGACATCGCTGGGCATCATGCTGTGGTCTGTTGGACGCATGCACAAGCACACCTGCAACGGAGGGGATCGGCCTATGTAGATCCGTTCCCCGCAATCTAGACGCTTTGAACCGATGACGATTTTGTCCCTCCCTCGCGGCAATGTGGCTCACACTGTGATGTGTCGGGTAGGGGAAGCTTTTGAGACTCGAGAAGAATTCAACGACATTCCCGTGAGCATGACAGAAGTTCGGGGTCACTGGCGTCACCGGGTTCCCAGCTATCAAATTCTGAAGCTTTCGATCGAGATACCCGTCCAATTGAGGCTAATTGAACACACCACAGTATCTCAGCATCCTATCTTTTATTTCTTTGACATCACCAAGGGCGTTTCTTTGTTCGACTGTTGCCAAACCGTTGAAGAAGAAATGGAGCCAGGAACCCGTCTTGGAACCCCGCAATTCATCCAGCCAATCGGGACTCGGGAGCCGCTTACAGCGCTGACATCAGCAGCAAGGGATGGGAAGGTCACTTAACCCCAACCCTCCGCCGAGCTGGGGCCCTCTCTTCAACGGACCCGCACGTGGTGAGTGGGGTAGCTGAGTTCCACTTTCCTCAACGGCCAAGGCGGTCTTGTCAGGGTCTTTTTGGTCAGGGGTAGAGTTAACTTTGGACAGGGCCCTTTTCCAGACACGACGACCTGCGACGTTAGGTGCTTCAAAATATAGCGACGGGTCACGGTCAACTGGATTTATGGTATCCGTGGTATGGGGGTTTAGTTTCATGATTCCCATCTTTTCGTTTCTTTTGATCCCCTCTGGTAGGAAGATCTTGTTTCCTTTCTGTCTTTCTCTTCAGGGGGTTTCCTGAAGCGTTTGTTCGCGATCGCTCGCTTGAACCCTGAAATAAGCATTTGACGCGATTGATATCAAGACCCTGCTTCCCTCTCCATCCCCCCTTTTTCTTTTCCCCGCGACCTTGTCAAAGTGTAACCGTCATTTCTTTTGGGCCTTCTTCGGTCGTTCTTTCCTTCTGGGCACTTCGGAGTATTCCGCTTTAGCAAGACCGCAAATTTGGATTCAGGGCGTTCTGGAAGCCTTGCAACCAAGCAGCAACCGCTGGGGTGTCATTGGTCATATCTCATCTCACAACGACATCACAAGAGCATTTAGGAAAGATGTTTTCCGGCTTGGCGCAAAAAGCCGCCCTCAAGAAAATCGGTCTACCGTCCGATACATTCTCACAAATTTCTAACGCCTTCAACAATGACACCTCATCATCACAGCCTCCCAGGCAACCAAACAAACTGAGAAAGTCACCCCCGGACCCCAACAGCAACAATGACGCCTCCAATAACAAATCGTGGTTCTCAGTGTCCTCCCTCCCATTGACAGTCCAGCCCTGGCTCTCGCCCCCACCTCCCCCAGTCCCGGTATCCAAGCCACCCAGGATAGGCGACCTAGCGCCCACCGACCCAGATCGTCAACTATCTACCCAACTGGGATCACCAGGCGGTAACCGCAAAACAATCATAGTCTTTCTCCGATGTGTGGGATGTGCCTGTAAGGTCAACCATCCTTCCCCGCTTCCATATTTATCTAACCACTCTCACAGTTGCCCAGCAAACCTTTGTGGACCTCCGCACCCTCTCCCTCCAGCACAGAGACCTCGTCTTCATTGCTGTATCCCACTCGTCCCCCGCCGCAACGGAAAAATGGGTCTCTCTTGTTGGCGGCAAAGGCAACGTCAAGATCATGCACGATCCCCAGCGGAAAATATACTCCAGCTGGGGTCTTGGGACGGGCGGTTGGGGGTACTTGCTCAATGTAAACACCCAGATGAACGGGTTCAAGACGAAGGGGTGGTTGGGGACCACTGTGGCTGCGAGTGTGGAGAGGACAGAGGGGTTTAGCTCGATGAAGAGGCAGGGGCAGGGCGATGTGGAGGAAGGGATGAAGATGGGGAACAAGTGGCAGGAGGCGGGGGGGTGGGCGGTGGATGGGAAGGGGAGGGTTGTTTGGGGTGGGAAGCTGGGGAGGGCGGATGAGAGCTTGGGGTTGGAGGAGGGGGTCAAGCTTCTGAAGCTGTGACGGAACTTGGTTAGGGAGATTTGTGATGTGGCTGCTTTCAGGTCAACATCAACTGGCAGTTGTGAATGGCTGGCGTACGGGTGATTGACTGGGTCCTGTAACGATATGATGATTGTTTGCTTCGGGTTTGGCGTCTGGCGCTAATTTTACGCTCATAGACGACATAGGTTTCTTATTGTGGCTTCAGGCTGGGTTGGTTCAAATGACCACATTGTTTAGTCACATACCTAACTAGCACTGGGAACATTGTATAATACAAAAAAATTCAACCTAAGCTGTCATTGCTTGGAGCATAGCTACAGGGATCCGATTGGGTATAAGTGGGATTACCGAGTTGCGCGGCCAGGTTATTGCATGTGAACTCGAGTATCCGAGCTTGGGGTGATGTTCCAGGCATGAGTACAAGTCTCTCCAGTTGGATGAAAGATTAGGTCTTGAGATATTCTTCTCACAACAACACTAGCAATTGTCTTGTTCCTTCCACGCTCTCCACGAGGGCCGAAAAGGGGCTAGGTCTCACCAACGTCAGTTGCTGAATCATCATCTCACTCACCTTACCCTACTGCCTTACCAGGGATTCTTACATCCAGCTCAGTCTCCCATTGGTTCCCGCAACTCATACACGCTCATTGCAGAATGTATTGGCTGACATCTATCCGTAGAGCGACAAACTTCCCACTTTACCATCCACCACACACACCTAGAGCTCAACCACAAATCATCGAATGACGGTCTGAATTCCGCATTTGTGGCACAAAAGGCCAGATCATCGGCCACCAGATAGTCACCTGCGGTTATGTGTAGAAGACATAGTGAACTCGGTACATGGAAACGTGCCGCCGGGGGGTCATAGGCTGCGAGAACTGGTCCGGATCGCAAGGCCCCGGCTAGCAAACCCAAGATGATGCAACAGTTCGTCACACACTTTGCCGCACTTTCAAGGCTCTCAAATTCCCATCACAACCATTGATGCCTTTTAGGTTCGGACATGACAAGGCAGAGAAAAAGTCTCTTACCAAAGAAAAACTGCGGTGGCGGTGGTGAACATACCTATGTGTGTGGTGGCTGGTTTGTGAAGGTTTGCTGAGTAACAACACACACACCCAAAAAGCGCAGCCCGTCAAACAAATGGATGTGTCACTGTGAATTTAGGTAAGTTTGATGCCTACCGTATCCGATCCCTTCACAAATACGAAATCATTCTTCGTCGTATATGTCGTCTGAACTTGTTGAACACAGCCTACCTGCCTATTATTGATGCCTTCGCTATTCCCAACCAGGGCAGAGACGTCATCGTTGTCAAAGTGCATAATGTTTGCAACATCAAAACACTCTCCAATCGACGTGCCACAAAAACAACGTCCTTGTCAGGGTCGTCATCATGGTGGAACATGTTTGTCACACCACTAGACTGCAAACCCTTCCGCGACGAGCCCGGGGTCGGAAGAATCAGCGCAGACGGTGTAAACATCAGCCCGGTTGCACGACAGACAACCGAGAGACAAACCGGAAAGTTTACAAACTTCAAGCACAAAAAAAGAAAAAAGCAACTCATCCCTTACCAAGACATTTCACATGATTCACATCTATCCTTGTTCCCTCTCTACCAATATCTCCACCTAAAGCCACCTTAGGTGCCCAACTTGTCTCGCAGACCAAAAACATCCCCAAAAAAGGGGGGTTTGTTTACACCACCACCTCCGTGCCCCTTCACACCCACTCTCACCCATCCAAATTCACGATCCCGGAAACGAAAACTTATAGTATTAGGGGGTGTAAACTAGGTAGTAGTGTAAAAATATGCCTGCGTGCGTGCGTGCGTGCGTGCGTGCGTATGTGATCCGGCCTAATATATAACGTTAAGAAAGTAATCCATTTTACTCCTCCCCGCGCCCCCCCCCACCAATATTTTGTATTGTTTTTTGAAAGCCAAACCAGACAGACCAATTCTTTCATCGCCCTGGTAGATAGATCCCTTATGGCCCCCAACCCTAACTTCCAAATCAACGCGCACCCCCATGACTCCGAGAGCATATATGTGTTTGCTCCTCCTCTTATTTCCTCCAGCCTACATTGCGAACAAAACAACAATTCCGGTCAGTATCCCCTACTCCCCTATAGTTTAACCCAGTCTCGACCTTTCAGTCGAAAGAACACCACACACTAGAGAGAAAACCAAACCACCTTGAGCTCACATTCTCCCTGCGATTCCTCAATCCCAATCCTTCCACCTAAACTTCCAACACAAACTTGTTTTCCGCCCTGTGGTCCATGATATCTACCGCCTTGCTCATATATACCAACCCCGCTCCTCAAAGATCTCCGACAAGCTGCCCTTAGTCGGTTAGTCAAGAGCATCTCCTTCAAGCACGACAGCCTTAAAACTTATTGTTTAAACAGACACAAGCAGAAACAAGGCAAGAAACAACACCGCTTGCAATTGTCTATGCCAAGGTGTACTGCAGAGTAGCACTCTTAACAGATTTTCCCCAGTGGATAAAAAAAGCAGCGTTGAAAGACCTTTCCTTTCAAATAACAATGGCAAGCCCAATCCCTGCTCCACATGCCCCCTTCCTTCTCTTCCGAACAAACATAACGAGAAGATAACACCAAAATCAAAAAAAAAAAAAAAAAAAAAAAAAAAAGAAAGAAAAAAAAAAAGAAAAAGACCAATACCCCATAACAAACACCGGGTATGTAAACCCCCATCACCCAACACCTCCTCGCCATGTGTGTCGTAAGAAGTACTTGCCTTGCCCTGTTCTCTCAAGAAGTAAGATCCCAAGCCATGCGCCGCCTTCCCTTCCCTCTCCATTATCCCTATCCCAGCTCCGAGCAAGTGAGCAAGGAAGGTTCAAGTGTTGTTTCTTGTCAAAGACGCCGTTGAGATCGATGTGAATGCCATCCCCATGCAGAAACAAAAAAAAAAAACAATAAAACCCAATGTTGAACGCGCAGTACACCCCCATCCTCTTTTTTCCCGCCTTTGATGCCCGCCATCATCTTCCCACCGCCCGTGTTTTGTGTTGCCAAAGCACACACACAAGCACCTCCCACCGATCCCATAATAATGCCCGAAAACATAAACACCGGTGTTGTCCCCCACTTTTAAACCTTTTATCAGCGCCCAATTATGTCGTATCCGCCAGCCTGTGTTTGTATCGTGCACCAAAAACCCCTCACCGCCAAGACTCCGTCAAAAACTTGGAAAGTGCCAGCATCGACCACATAAGTCCACCATGCTCAATTAACCCCAGACCGAGGCCTGAGGCTTGCTGTTGCCCCAGCCACCACGGCCACCCCAACCAGACAATCCGACATTGGCCGTCTCAGTCGTCGCCGAAGCAGGAGCAATGGAGGCACCATTATCGTCACCACCGGCATTGTAACCCTGGCTCAACGGCGATGGCAGAGGAGTCGTGGATCTCTTGTTCAGAGTCGGATTGGAGGGAGCACCGCTCACCGAAGGGCGAGTCCCAATGGGAGCAACAGAACCCTGGCCAGGCTTGCCCCCCTGAGAAGCCTGGCGAGGCGGGGAGCCTCCGGGAGAAGATGCGCTGGTGCGAGTCGTTTGCTGGGTCAAAGGAGCGTCGTAGATGCCCTTGGCTCCGCCGCCGGGGTTGGACTGAGGGCTCGAGTTGCTGTTGGCACGAGCCTGGTCGTTGGCACCGGCAGACTGAGGTCCCTGTCCTCCTTCCATGGGTCCCTGGGCGTTGTGATCAACTGGACCCAGAGCAGCGCGGCCAGTATCATACATGGGGCCACCACCATAGAAGCCGCGAGCCTGAGAAGGACCAACTGGGAAGTCGTTCTCACCATACAATGCCTGACGTTGCTGAGCAATGAGCTTGCGACGCTCCTCCTCGGGCAGGCTGCTTGGGCTCAAAGTGCGGTCGGGCTTGTTATACCCAGCAGGATCGACGAGGGCAGCTAGAGGAAGAGGCGTTGTTAGCTTGTGGTCTTTCAAATCCGATTTGTCAGGAACAATGATAAAGAGGTAGGTTAAGGTTTCTATGAATCCCCCCAAAACATCCTCGTATACACAGTTTATGAGCACAGGACCATGAGGCGCCGGACCGCACTTGTGGCACAACAGAGTTTGGGGACAGAAGCGATGAAGCCCGAAGAGGTGCCACGCGCTTCTATTTTTGATATTTTTTTGTTTGTTTTTGGTGTCATATGGTAGGAGGATTCTGATGCTATACAGAGGAGGGCGGCCTACTTCGGTTGTATTGCTGCTCCTGATGGTAATTACGAAGCTCACGCTCCCGCTGAGCAGCCATTCTCCTCTTGGCCTGCATCATCTGCTCCGCCTCGTTCGAGCCGCGTGAGGTCTGGTGCCGCTGCGTTGCGTAGAAGTTCTGCAGGTTAGTTGGGTTCTGGTGAGGAGGAGGACCGCCGCGGACGTCGCCAAAGTCGGCCACGGAGTGAGGGCGAGATCCGGGGCCACCGCCGGGAGCACGGGGATCTAAACAAATCCAGTGTTAGTGGGTCGGGGCTCATTCGCACTGGCCCGGCCAGTCCCAGTATACTCACCGAAGCCTGGGTATCTCCTGGGTACAGCGAGATTAGGAGGAACAAACTCACGACGACCAACTCCAGGCGCTCCATACATCTTCCCGCTCTTCATCAGGTTGTCGATGGCACGTTCAACCTCTACACAGTATCATTGTCAGCACGCATTCTTTCGTGGGTCCTACCCCAAGCCCCACGCCCTGCTTCCACCAAACCTTCCATCATTCCACGCCACAAAACCTTATTCGTACCGCCTGGGCGAAAGTTGGTTCGGAGGTGACGCGAGGACAGAGATCGGTCGTTGCAAAGAGGAAAGGGAAACCAGGGCACCACATACCCTCGATCTGATGGGAAAAGGCCGTAGGCTCCTCGCGGGGGATGACAGAGCTAGCACCTGGATGGGGGTTGGGCGGTCAGTAAAGGGAACGACATTAGAGGGATAGCAGAGGTCCCAAAAAGGGGGCGCCGTTGAGTGACATACCGGACCGCGCGGGAGGAGGGGTTGCGTGATCCCAGCCACCGACCTGCTGAGGAGCGGCAGTCCATTGCGACTGAGGGTTCTCGTAATAGGCCGCCATTGTGCCGGTGAGGTGTTTTTGATCAAGTCGTTGAGGAGAGCAATCCGGACAAAAAAGTGACAGACTCCGATATTCGATTTGGGATTGAATCTACAACGGTTTCTCGTCTTGGTCAGCAACTAAACTCAAAACGAGGTCATGTAAACAAGGAACAGAGAATAAAGTTTGAAAGGCGGCGACGGATAGGTACGGGCAGCAGAATTGCCCCAGAACCAAAAAAGCTTCGAGCGTTCCTTCGAAAAGAGGTGAAGCGCGGCTTGCGCAGTCGAGCCGTCAGGGTGAGAAAAATTCGATTGCCGCCCCCGGCCGACGGTCGCTTCCCTTTTCGACGGCCTGTTCCGTACAACAAGACACACACACTCGCAACCCAGCACCAAGCGGCCACCGAATCATCAGACACAAGATGGAGCGTGGACACACAACGCCTCAGGCGCCCGCCAGCTCAGCCCAATCCGAAGGTAAGGCAGGCAGGAATAACCCACACCTTAACACACGACACGCAACAAGACAGCACAAAAGGCACTCACCAGGGAAAATGTCAACTCGCACCTTTCGCTGAAAGGTCCCGGTGTGATTCAAAACTGTTGGCAAGTGGCAACAACAGCAACAACACTTGATAGAGCCCCAAGGAGGAGGAGAAGAGGGAAAGAGAAAAAAAAAAAAAGGTCGCACGCACCCCAACGCGCCAGGTAATTTTAGTCGCTGCTTGAGAGTGGAGGGTTGCGTTAGGATGAAAAAGACCGGGGAGATGGATGTTCTTGGGCCCCCGGCGCAAAGGACGGGACGTGGGTCGATCGGGCCTGACGTGGGTTGCAGGGCCTGTCCAGTGATTATCCCCCCTTTCCAGAGCACTTTATATCAAGAGACGGGTATTTCGCTGCTACGGCTCGATAGGGATTTATTAATGGTTTTTAGGGGTAGATGGAATAAGACTGTGATTCACAAGTTTCTCTGGAAGTTGCCTGCTCAGAACATGGAGCCCAGGCAGCTCTAGTGATCTTCAAGGTCACCAGTGGTGATGCCTTAGCTTATGATCAGTCAGTAGGATACCTTAGGTTGGGGGCCAGCTCATGTCATGCATCAAACACGGAAGCCCGCCTAGGCCACAGCATTTCTTCAGCAAATCTGTCCTGTCCTGCTCACCAACAGCATTGCTTGCGGTTCCTTTGGGATGAAAGGGTTCATCGCCGCATCGCAACCACCTGCGTACCTAACGGGGGGGGGCGCCACACGCTGGTTGTCACTTCTGCCGAAGAACGCTAGCAACGTCCAGGGTGTCCTGGAAAGCCTTCTGCCATCGAAACGCGATAATGGAGAACGGAAATGACGACGACGAGAAAGTCGCGCCAGTTAGTAGGAGCGAAACATTGGCAATGTCTATCAGTTGTAATGACGGTCACCTACCAAGCTTTGGCATTAGGGGTTTGGGGATCCGTGGGACTGGTTTCGGTGGCTGGAGGGCTTGCAACCCAAAAACCGCAAGGTTCCTAGATCTGCCGAGCACCTCGACGTCGGTGGTTCACGGTTGGGCGTTGTGCCCTCTGTCGAAATGGACCCAACTTGCAACCTGCGCAAGTCCAATCTCACCAGATCCTATCCATCCAACGAGATGCCTAATTCCGTGTGAACCGAGAGGTGACACAAAAAGGCTGTTGCGGCGAATCTCATTCTGGTCGGCCATTGGCACGCCGAGGCTGATTGAGAAATCGTGAGATGCATCAACCCCAAGGAACCCGGGACCTTGGCCAAGCGGGCTCGGGCACAGACCAGGTGGGTATCCGACACCTCTTCGTGATAGCGTCACAGCTTGGGGCCCCAAAAAGGGAAGGCCGCACCGCAAATAGGGGAAGCCGGTGGCCGAAGCTGTTACGCTGCTTGTGTTGAAGAATTGGAATAGTTCCAAGCCAATGGACGATCCGACTCTATAAAACAAACGAGCACCCAAACTGGCCCTTCCGGTGTCAAACATCAGGATTCCAGTTACATAATAATAAATAGCCCGGGCGCTATTGCGAAATGCGGGTGTCATGCTCCCAGTCCTTCAAGCGACGGCCAATTCTCGGGAAGGACGGGAATTCCCAGCAGTGTGGTGAGCGTTGCGGGCCCTACTCCGTACGCTAGGAGTAGGTCACTAGCGTCTCATTAGAGTTCTTGTTATTTTGTAAGCGGCAAGGTAGCCGGGTATAATCAGGCCTTGGTGCGACTGCCATTCTCTTTCAAAGCAGAGCATTATATGCGGACCTTTATTATCGGATTATTCGGGCTCTGTCCCGGCAGCGTATCGGTCTCTGCTCTTGTAAGTTGCATCGGCGTTACGTTGCAAAAGCGTTTCGAAGGCTTCAGACAGCGAGCGGCATGTGGGCTTTTTTGTGCCGACTTTCAGGGAAAACTGTGGGGTTGAGTGAGGGGTAAAGGTAATTCAGAGTTCGGACAAGATCGACCCGCCCGTTTCCCCAACTTCAACATCATTTGCTGCCGTCCATCAGCCTCCGAGTCGGCTTTACAACAGACTGACCTGGTTGGGACATCAAAGCGTCAGAGTGTTTCTCCCATTATTGCACAGCCATACTCGATATGTCATCTTGTAAATCCCTCACAGTGTCGACTGGTATTTATCTCCGAGCGCCTCACGCAACTACCAAGCAGACCCCAACCAGATATACATGTCCTACCATTGAGAGACTTTGTTTACCTGCCACTGACATTGATCACGATGTTTCCAACATTGTTGGCTCTTGGGCATTCATACCGAACGTCCTAATTCGACCCCCACTACTGTCACTTGACAGCTAGAGGCTTATAGTCACGTCTCGGGTTGTATGAAACCCAGCTGTAACAAACCTCGCCAGAAGCTACCGCAGCCTAGATGCCGTCGAATCACACGATGAATCTATGTGGTGCAGCTAGTCTATCGGGGCCTCGCAATTCCGGACTCAAGCAGACCTGCCTATCTACCTACGCATCTGGTCATCAACCTCGCCCCCCCAATGACATCTACACAGCCACTGCTCAGATGACTGTTGGGCCCTCCACCATCGTCACCAATTCCATTCCGCCACAGCCAACTAGGCAGTTAGCTTTCTCATACGAGATAGGTTGCTACGTTACGCGCCAGATTCCAAGAATCCCTAGCGGGCCGATTTGTTTTTTCCCGCGGCGCGCTTTACGCGGGCGTTTTTAAAAAGCTCCAACTAACAGAAGGAGGACTTCATTCATGTCTTTTAGGGGAACAAGGGGAAATCATGGCCGTGACCGTATGCGCCAAGTTCAAAGTCGTCAGGCAAATGTGAAGAGGAATGCATCACCCGCATCCGCGCACGACATGTGCATCAAGGTCGACTGGGCGGTTCAAGAGAAGTCATCACGTTCTGTCGACCAATCTCGTGGAACCGTTGACGGCCCACCGTTCCATTTAAACGCGCCACTGTAGGCCCGAGTCCCATTTTGGAGTCACTGTGACCATAAAACACGACACCCAGCCCGGATGATGTTGAAAAAGCGTGGGGGGTTCTGGCTCGGGGGAAGATTGAGACATTCCGCAGTGTTTCTCGGACAGCCTGTCATCGACTCACAGACATCACCACTTACATACACTAGGCAGTATATGCCTCTTACTCAAATTCGCCTGGTGTTCCCGTAGCGGATGGAAGGCTTCTGATCCGGTTGAACAAACGGCGAGATGTAGATTACGAGTGTGTGGCCTCGCTGTGCCGTCCTTTGCTTTTGTATTGCTCTCATTTCGCCAAGATGGCGGTTTTCTATTTCTCGTCGGCGTTTATGGTCGGGTTTTCGAGCCCATCGGTCACCCTGCCCGAGAGCGGAAGGTCACTCTCGGTCGCTGGCGGGCAGGTAGAGCCAGTCAGCCTACCTGTCTTCCAAAGGCTTCCGTGGAGGTGGTTCTTCTGCACGCCGTTGAAGAAGACTTGGAACTGCTGCGGGCGTTTGTTCTGCAGTATAACCCCGCAGCGTCACATGCCTATTGGCTTGTTTTCTATTTGTGTGCCTCCTGTACCACCTGACCAAAGACGCTGCAGTTGACTTCAGGTCCGTTTTCGGACCTTTCTCTTGTTGATACAGTTATCAACACGAAAGCCCGAGATTCGGCACGATCTTGTGTTGGATATCCACCTGTCCCTGGACTACGAACTGTGTTGGCCACGGATCTCTGGTTTCAGATACCTAGTGACCTTGGACACTTTTCGAGAGCACATTGCCAGCTCAGAAATTTCCTATGCAGAAAGCGCTCATACTGGCGGCTCTTGTCAAACACAACAGTAGTGGAGTATTCAGGCCCTCCTGTGCAGCAGCTCGAGGTGTACGGCAGTCGTTGTTGCCACATGGCATTTGGGTTACCTGGCCGATGTTCGAGATGGAAACTTTGTCTCATGATCTCTGTGAAGCATTAGTCGACGCTGCACCCTCCCCCTAATATTTACCGTTAGAACTTGGACACGGAGACGGCATACAGGTTTCTCCTGCGGCCTCCCGGAAGGAGGAGGTACCTAGGGTATGACGATAGCCAGCAAGCCTCTCGTGTTCGCATGGGGGTTTGGAACCTTGGGGGCGAAAGTGACACAAAACGCTCTTTCCAGACCTGAACTCTATGCCAGGCTTTGCAACCAAACAGACACCAAATTTGGGAGGTTGACGTCCGGGGACTGTGCCGGCCGGACAGGGATCTCACGGGGCCCCCCAGTCCACACAACGGACCGGCCCGTCCCCCGGTCCCGCTCCTCAGCTCCGGTTTTATTTTCCAGAAGCCATCAGGCAAACAGACTGCACAGTAGGAACTATGCCACTACAAATTCAACTCATTCACACAGTAGGAAACCCATCTCCTCGCCGCGGTCTAATCCCTAGGGTATCCATCACACAATTCATTCCGACGCCGCCGCCGCCGCAACAGAATAACTAACCCTCGAGCACCCCTTACTCCTCCCAATCTTCCTCACATTCACCTCCCCGCACAAATCCGTCCTCTCCACGTGCGTGCCACCACAGGGGTACACCTCCGCCCCAACAATCCTCACCACCCTCCACTTTCCCCCCCGCCCGCCATTCGTCTCCGGTTTGACAATGTTCCCGTCTTCATCCCTCGGTATCAACCGCTCTAGGCCCTCCCTCTGAAAGTCACTCTCGTCCCACCAGTCAATCTCGACCGGCATCTTCGCCGCGAGGAACTCGTCGACCTTTTCTTGAATCGGCCCCTTCCATTTCCCCTCGATCAACCCCCTAAACTCGCATGCTGCGCTGTCGGGGAAGTGCGAGGCCTTGAGCTCGTCAAAGTTTTCGATTTGGGATTCCAGGAGGTGCCGGACGGCAGAGCCTAGAACGTGGCCGGCGGTGTGCAGGCGGGAGTAGTACTCTCTTAGCTGGGCGTTGATTTGCTGGGTGACTTTGTCTCCTGGGGAGAATGGGGGTTCAGACGGGGAGAGCTTGGCGATGGGTGGGTTGTTGGGAGGGCTGCTGGGGGAGTGGCCGAGGTGGAGGACTTGGGAGGGGTTGGTGGCTGAGTGGCGGGCGGAGATGACGGAGAAGGTTGTTGAGGGGGAGGAGGTGAGGGAGATGTGGCCTTCGTCTGAGGGCTGGCCGCCGCCTTGGGGGTGGAAGATTGTTGAGGGGAATGTGAGGACGTAGGCGTTGGTTGGGGGGGATTTGAAGAGGGACTGGTCGGGGGAGGGGAGGGAGGAGAAGGGAACGATGGTGAGGACGGTGGTTGGGTGGGTGGTGAGTGTGGAGTTGTGGTGGAAGAGGAGGTCTGTCGGAGGGGAGTTGGTCTGGCAGGGGGTTAGTGAGTTGCGGTGGTGAAGATTCACAGGGAGCTCACCATTTTGTAAATTGATGTCCGGAACACAGGCGGTGTTGGGAAAAAATTGAAGGTAAGATGCGGTGTGTTTTATCTGTGACGCTCAAACTGGATGTAAGACACATTTTATTCACCGAAAGCGAGGCGTACCGACCTCATTGGTGAGGGCGTAACTCAATGGTGAGTCTCGGCAATCTGGCACGCCCTTGCATTTACAGGCAGTGGCAGCTTCGAATGGTCTGGAAGCTTTGGGCCTTGGCAATTTTTCGCAGTTAAACCAACGTGCAGACCACTGGAGATTCAAGGAAATAAACAGGGAATTGTGCTGTATTTGCACGAGAAAAACGGCGGGTTGTCAAGATCTTATGCCGGGTTGGGTTAGGGTTGGGTGCGGCATATTGAGTTGAACAAGGTCATGATGTTGTCACTTACTTACATGCTCTGGCCTCCTACCTGTAAAAGAGGTTCCTGACGTAGAAATAGAACCCTGCTCTCCAATGTCAAATTTCGAGTTTTCTTCGACCTCATGAAGGGAAAACCAGTCATGGGTCCTCGATAGTGTAACGCAGTAAGATGACCTTCAGATTCGAAGCCGTTAATCCTTCCGATTCTGACTTGGAAGATCAGTTCCTACTTGTTGCCGAGTAACTATGCTTTTGCCTTCCTCTCGCTGTGAAGAAAGTGTCCTCACGAAATGACGCAATCGAACGGAAATAACGGGGCAGAGCAAAGCTATGGTATGTCTGGAGGAGGACGGGAAGGAACGAACAAAGCGTATGCTATATTGACCGAGACAGGAGCGACGTGATCCACTTGCCTCCTCGGTATGCCGTCAGATCTCTGTTCATGATGCCTTCTCCCTCAAAACACGAGACAACTTGACAACTAAGTGTAACTTCGGTCATGACAGCATGCTTTATTTTTACTTGCCAACACTCACCAAGAAAGATGAACCTATCCAGAAGGCGGGCCCGCCGTAAGGTACACCGAACATAACAATGGCCATTCGAGTGTGCTGAGCGGCTACTACCACTTAAATATATGTCACCGTAGATGTGCCCCTCACTGGGCACTGGTGAAGGCGGATCAGACATTAACAAACTTCAAGAACAATGCTAACAGAATGCCCACAACGCCCATTCACAGTGCTGGAGCACAAAACACACATTTGACTTTCCGGAGCTCCATTGTCCGTGTTCTCAATCCGTCCCCTTCATAACCCACCACCTCCATCCTCACAAGCACTCAACAGCCAAACCCAGCCCGCTTGGCTCAGTGGTAGAGCGTGTCACTAGTAATAAATGTTGGAAAGTGGATCACAATTCACCTCCTTCAACCACCAGGTCAATGACAAGGTCATCAGTTCGATTCTGATAGTGGGCATCATGTTTTGCCTTTCATTCCCTATTTCTTCTTGTTTCTTCTTGGGCACACACACTCTGTGCTCCTCTTTGGCTCATTATTCCCTTCCTTCCCAAATCTTTGTCAGATTCTTTACACCACCACCGCCGCCAGCACCAGCACCAGCACCACCACCACCACCTACTAGATCTACCCCCGAACCTACCGCCTCAGCCGTCACCCTCGCCGGAATAACACCACTCTCATCCTCGAATCCACCCGCCTGCCTCTGCGCCAATTTCTCAACCTCCACCCCTTGCTCCTCCGCGGGAATATACGGCCTCAACACCCTCTCCACATACTCCATCGGCACCCCCTCCTTCAGCGCATCGTCAATCCCCTTGTTCATCCGTACAATATACTCCTCCCTCGGCTTATACCCCCCCTCACTCCTCTTGTGGTCGATATAAACCAGCATATCCACGTTCCTCCCTGCCCCCTTCCCGACGTCTGGTGTTCCCTTTTCCCAAAACTCGACAGGTATCACCTCCTTTTCGTAGGCGTAGGGCACGCCCTCGTTGATGTCGAGCATGGCTTCATCTTCTGGCGTGAGGGAGTAGATGAGCCCCCAGACTTCGTCGGTCTCGTCCTGGTCGAGGTAGGTGGTCGAGTGGGCGATGTTGGCGTAACCCCGCTCATTGATGAACCAGTGGTAGTCCTTTAGGCGGCCGAGGCCGAGGTAGGGAGTGGAGGGGCAGCGGCGGGACATTTGGTCGAGCCAGAGGTTGGAGCCGTAGCCAAAGTAGATTGAGTGAGGGGGGGAGTCGCTGGTGCCCATAATTAGGAAAAGTGAGTGAGTGGTTGGTAACAAGTGGTGAGTGAGTGAGTGAGTGAGTGGTGTGATGCTGTAGATGCAAGATGTGTGAGACGCTTAAAGTTGGTGATTGACAAAAGGTTCCGTGTTTGAGGGAGTGTTGAAAGAGAGGTGATAATGAGTGAAATCAAAACGAAGCACGATTTCTTTGATGTGGTCAGCAATTTATGAGTAACAAGCAGGTCAAGTGTGAATAAGTGGGGTTTATTAAGGCGCAATGGGTGTTGGTGGCGGCTGCCGCCTTGGAAATGTATCTGAAACCCTAACCCTGTTCCTTACGACACCTTTGACAACCCCTTTTCTGTGATCATGCTTCCCTGACCAAAAAGCAAACAGTTTCACAAGGAAACCCAACGAAAAGAATATGTATCAGCAACACCTGAGTGTGCTGTCAACATGTGCAACATGACCCTCTCCGCACGCCTACACGCCCCCCTTCCCCCTGATCCAGACCCCTTGCTTTCACCGCCCCTCAAACAACACTCATGAAAGCCCCAGAAACCGCCTACGCCTCCCCGGCGGCCTCCTCCCTCGCCAAACCCTTCTTCTTAGCTTCATTCAGCGCCTTCAACTTCGCCGTCCCAAACCCAGCCACACCATCCTTCTGGTTATCCCCCAACCACGGCTTCTTCGAATCACCCAGGATCGTTCCCGCAAGGAAATACACCACCATCCCAAAGATGATCAGCACAAACGCAATCGGGTACATCCAGTGGATCGTGTACCCAAACACCCTCGTCCCGATGATCACGCCCCAAAAGTTCGCCGTCAGCAGGTTCACATCAAAAATGGCCGCGCTTCCCATCCGCAAGATCAGCGGAACGAGCGAGTAAAAGATGAACAAGCAGAACGTATACCCGACCAACCACCCAGCCACATCCCCGTTCCAAGTCGCGCCTGCAAAGCTGTTCCTGTCGAAAATCGCCGCCTGAACGCCGTTGATGCACACGCCAAACAAGCCCAGGAAGGACAGGACTTCATACATTGGCTTCTTGGAAACGAACCACTCCTCGTACACATTCGTAATGCCGTACAGAGTCGCTCCCAGCAGGCCAAACAGGTCGCCCTTGATCATGTCCTTTCCGTTGCCGCCGTTGGTGCCGTTGATGTGATCGCTAGCGAGAAGGACACCCATGCCGCCGCAGCAGATGAGGATGCCGGCAATCTGCACGATTCTGTATCTCACTTTCAAGAGGAAGAAGGACAGGATGACCACGCAGACGATGGCCCAGAAGTTGAGCAGCTGGGCCGACAGGATATTGGTGTACTCGTACGCCAAGACGGTGAAGTAATTCCCCTGGACGTCGAGGAAGGACAAGATGAAGTACTTCCAGCCGTCGCGCCAGAGAATGGAACGGTATTTTGCCCAGCCGTGCTTGTGGATGGTGTACGGGAGGTACACCAAGGTCAGCAAGGCGTAGTTGAAAAGGGTTTGGAAGGCTGGGATGATGGTGTTGACCGAGCTCAGGAAGGAGGTGAAGGTGTTGGAGCCGGTGATGCACAACGCGAGGATTTGGCCCAGGGCAATGATGGCCCAGAAGTCGGCGGTCAGGAGGTAGGAATACCACTTGACATCCTTTGTTTCGAGGTGCTTCAGGCCTGCGGCGACGGCGGCAGTCTCAGAGTCGCTGTCGGTTGCGTTGCCCTCAGCGCTGATGCTGGTGGTGGTGGCATGAGCCGTGGTACCGTAGTCACCAAGGCCGTCCGTCTTGGCCATGACAGGCTCAACGACCGTGTGTGCGGTGGTGTTGTGGTTCTCAGACATGTTGATGACGCCGGTTCAAGTGTTCTAGAAAGTTGCAATACTCTTTCACTTGAAGCTACAGCTGTCAGATATCTGTGGTGGCTCCTTGACCACAAGTTGGTTAAAAATTAGATTACGCAGAGATTATATCGTCTCTGAATAAGTCTTTCTTACGTCCCCTCGAGCAAGCGCAAAGACTCAAAGTCGCTTGCCGTGAAGTTACTGATGTTTGGCTCGACGCATCAACAGGTGCGTCGAGAAGTTGAGAAAGTCGAGGGGCGCTTTGAATCGGGGAAAGCACATGTGATATTCGGCCGAGGAGTCGGGTGGCAAGGAGCAAAACAACAACAGACAGTCAAATCCTCGTGGTGAGTTGTTTTGGTTTCTGGGACAGAGGTGAAGAAAGTACCTATGGAAGCTAGAGAAAAATATCAGTCTGGCGGGGCTGGTAATTTTCCGCAACGATATGGTCACCGATTCTTGGCAAGACAAGCCACGGTGAGTTGTCGATTGGGGGTGGGCGGAAATCCTTGAAAATATTTGCAAAAAGAAAACCGTTGAGTGGAAGGAGCGCAGCGGGGCCGGGTCGATGTCCGTCAACCTTCGCCGGGATTTGTCTTGGCATCCGCGGCGGAGGTGTGGGGGCATGGAAAGCGGGGCATTCGGCAGACCGGTTTCGGTGGACACTCCGAAGCACTGCATCTTTCTATCAATGTTGAAGGATGCCTCTTACACAACCTTTGCAGACTGCAAGGGTCTGACGTGCTTGTTCTATTGACTCGCCGGTCTTAAGCACTAAAGCCAGCTAATCCACGAGTCAGTCTTTTGGCGTCGTCCAAGTAATCTTCTGCAGGCTTACCTCGTTGACCAAGATGGTCATATTGACGAAGTTCTTGGTTTCGGTTTCGCTTTGGTTGCCATTGTCGACTAATTTCATGGCTTTCGCCGATTAGTACAAGACGATGAAGAGTTGTCAGATAAAGTCACTGACTGTTGCGAAGTGATGTCGGGCTTAACCAGCCGTTTGTTGAGTAAGCGCAGCTGCTCAGGCATGCTTACCAATGAGGCTCTGTGGAAGCAACGAGCATGTCATGATCGCTTATTGAGCAAGATGGTGTGAGGTAGATATAAATGTCTCCAATATTCCACCTCAGTTAGCAGCTCCAGATCTCGATGTCCTGACTTCACGCCCAAGCTCCACTTCTTGTTTTAAACCATGGCCCCTTCTGCTTACCACAAGCTCCAGAACAAGCATGTCCTTGTTCTTGGAGGGAGTTCTGGCATAGGCTATGCCGTAGCAGACGGTGCCATTGCCTCGGGAGCCAAGGTCACCATCTCGTCCTCATCTCAAACCAGAGTCGATGCTGCCGTTGCGCGCCTGAGGTCAGACTACCCTTCTCAACCAGACACCATCACCGGTTTCCCCACCGACCTCTCCAACCCAGCCACGGTGGAGGATGACCTTGACACACTGTTCAAGAAAGCCGAGTCCAACCATGGTACTATTCACCATGTTGTTCTCACGGCGGCATCTTCCCTGGTCATCGCACCGGTAGAGACCATGTCGGTAGATGCCATTCTTTCAACCTCTCACATGCGCCTCGTTCTTCCCATGACCCTCGGCAAAGTTGCATCTCGATACCTTCCAAAAGCAAACACCTCAAGCATCACCATCACCAGTGGTTCTGTCACCAAGAAGCCAGCGAAGGGGTGGGCCTTGATGAGCTACTATGGCGGGGGGCTTTCCACTTTGGCCAAGGCATTGGCGGTTGATCTCGCGCCGATCAGGGCCAATGTTGTTCGACCTGGTTATGTTGAAACTGAACTTTGGACTGAAGAGCAGAAGATTTCCACGGCCAAAGTTGTCGCCAAGTCAACACTCACAGGTGTCCCGGCCAAGGGGGAAGATGTCGCGGAGGCATATCTGTGGTTGATGAAGGACAGCAATGTGACTGGAGCTGCAGCGGAGACAGATTCGGGTGGTCTTTTGGCGTGATATGGCCGAGAAATTCTTGACATGCGGTAATATTGAGTTCCCGAAAAGATGCGACAGCCGTCGATCAAGAGGTGACACGATGCCGAACGTCATATGACGGCGGTTATGGGTGACCAGTGCCGCTCTTTTTCAGGAAAGTTTAGAAAAGAGACATGAGTTTCATTGTCCTACAAACCGGATATCAGTTGGAGTGGAATTGTCCTTTCGCTCAGCTCCATAGGTACCTACCTGCCTAACGAAACATACCTTATAATTGTTATGACCTGCATGCGTAGCTTATAAGCTTCGTGGACCCTTAAAGTCTTATCAAGGGAATGCTATTACATATTGGGCTTTTTGCAACTCCCGCTTCAATTCTTTATGTACGTCTGACAAAAGGATTGTCTCGTGTTGGGAGCTGACGCGGCTTACACGAGCTCGTCTAAATGTTCTCCACGTGCAGGGTTCGTGTTGACATTCCGCCCAGCCAGCTGCTCCTTCCAACCATCAGTTGGAATGCTGCTCTGCGCTCCTTCCTTCCCCCTGATCTTGAGGCCACCGAGTATGACGTCCTCAATAGTCCCAAAGATAGTGGAGCTTCGTGGGCACGGAATGGCCAAGGCGCGCGTTTGCCTGCAACGTCCCTGTCAATTGGCACAGAATCGGTTTTGGATTCAGCATTTGTTTGCACCACCATGACACAGCCGGTCCCCCCAGGAGCACCTTCTTCAAGAGCCAGTCACTCCCCAGATATTTCAACACGTGATGTTGACTTCTCTTCTGTTGTTGTTCCCTTGGTTGTTCAAGGCGAGTGAGTGCTCCCGTGGATACCACCATCCCGACCATTCGCCATACGGCCGGTGCAACGAAGCGTCTCACAACCAAGACAATACCTACCCGTCATCTCTCCGTCTTCTCAGATCTAGCGGTCTGAATTTTCTGTCAGGAAGTTCCATTTGTCAGTGGCCGGAGGAGGCCGCTGTTCCAATCTCTTCTCATCCCAACTTCTCACCAACCTGAACCTGCCTGGAAACCCCGAGTTTGCAGTGCCCGCGGGTAGCTGCAATTTTCTGCATTATCTTGATCTCATCTTCACCTCTAGGGCTGCCTCACATCTACTTGCGTTAGGGACTGCTGTCAGTTCCCTGTGTCACCCAGTGCGTCTTGCCACTCAGCGGCCACCCGAGCAGCACACACAAGTAAGTGGACCGATTCTCCTGATCGATCCCTTTTCACTCCCAATCTCCCGCATACTTGCCTCCCCGATCAGTTTCATCATGTCACCCAACCTCTTGTAACCCGCTATTTTCGATTGCGCATCACGAAGCCCCCCTCCCACTTCTAACTTGTACACCCACACTTGATCATAGCAGTCTGATCTTTTTACACATCAACTTATCAACTGACCAACAAGCCAGTCATCGACCTCGAACCCAGATAATATGACCACATCTCCCTCACAGAGCCCTGGACCGGGAGACCGACCTGTCTCAGATATCCTAGATTCACCCACTGCTAGATCATCGCCGCCGCCACCACCGCCTCGGAAGGAATTCAAGGCTTACGGCCAGGATTACCAGTACGCCGAGACTTGGTCGAATCCGCTTCCAGAGTTTATCATTCAGAACCCTGGTACCAAGAGCGACCACCCCGGTGCGCTAGAAGCAGGAACGGTCGGAGTTACGGGGGGAATAGGAGCAACAACGGGAGCGGGGCCCGATTCAGAGAGTATCGACGGCACTCAAGATACCAGTGCCAGCATGGATTACCACGAGAGAGCCTCCCAACATCGTCCCGACACTGTCGGGTCTAAGGCATCGATCATGAGGGAAGCGGTCTGGGTGCCTCCTTACGAGAAGCCCTGGTACAGAAAGCTCACCAATCTCCAATGGCTCATCGGCACCGTCACCTTGCTCGGTGTCCTGGCGGTTGTTCTTGCTATTCTGGGTGCAATGGGCATCCTTACCGGGACAGCGTAAGCAACAATATCCGAGCCTACTGGACCAGCCTTTACCCAGCTAACACATCTCTGTAGTGGTACCGAGTCGACTTCTCATGCTGCAAACAACACATCGAGTAGCAGCTCAACATCAAC
This sequence comes from Triangularia verruculosa, assembly GCA_033296885.1. Classification (NCBI taxonomy): domain Eukaryota; kingdom Fungi; phylum Ascomycota; class Sordariomycetes; order Sordariales; family Podosporaceae; genus Triangularia; species Triangularia verruculosa. The sequence continues at coordinate 168,052 of MU863927.1, read as the reverse complement.
TTCGACGACGTCATCGTCCTCGGCTCGACCAACCCAAACAGTAAGTCACCACGTTCTTGCGGTTCTCAGTTTCCCAGGGGGGCTAACCTTGACATCGCAGAATATCGATAACTTCTGTAAAGACTCGTCTTCGTTTCTCAAGAACGTTGGTGTGTACAACACCAAAGTCGACGGCAGCGTATCAACATTCGACACCCCATACGACTCGGCGAACTCTCCGGAAGATTGCTGCAACAGTTGCTTCAAGACTTCAAATTGCGCAGGCTGGATGCATACCGGCGCGGACTTTACACCTTGCACGCTGTTTGTTCTCAATACCGATTTTGCCGGCTCAGAGAACAAGGACCAGTGCCCAAAGGGTCAGGCGAACAAGATTAATTTTTCGCGTGCAAATGAGGATAACGTTGCGGCGCGGGGCCCTTGCAGTAACGATTTCAGCTTCTCCTGATGATATTTCGATTCGCACAACTGGTTGAGTTAATATGTCTTGTAATTTTGGGGGGGTTAGTTAGTTGGATGGCTATTTGTTACTCTGTTCACTCATTGGAGGGAAGCTCGGGGCCGGGGGGATGGGAAGATTTCAATCACCATGAGACAGTTTCCGGCCAGATACCGGTAGATATGGTAGCTGGACACAGACATGTTGGTCGCTAGAAACAGAGGTCATATTTGATGATGATGATCATGGAGGCAAAAGGCTTTTTGACGGTGCTCGATGTTATATACCGTTGAGAGGTTTGTGTTGAATAGATATGTTTGCTCTTGTTGTAGTCTCCAAGAACATCAGCTTGGAAATGGCTTCATTATTCAGGCTTTATTGACGAATGTGTTCTCAACAAACGGCAAAAAATGCAAGTAAAAGACAGCGGACATGAGCACGTACAAGTACAAATTCAGATTTCTTTTTTTTTTTCCCCCAGAAGGAAAAACAAAACCTGTCTATTTCGCCGATTATTCACCAGTTTCCTTTCACCACCCCGCCAGCTGTGCAAAGCAAAACCATATGAATCCAAGCGAAAAACCGTCCGTTGTGTATGATGGGGAACAACAAGAATGAAAAAAAAGAGACAAGACAAGAAAGGCAAAAACTCTAAATGTTTCATGACTTTTTTGCATTCCTGGTTTTGTTTTGTTGTTGTGTTATGTCCTGTACCTGAATCCGACCATCCCACCCACCTTAGCATCCGTTGCATTAAGCCTCCCCACCTTCCCCCCTCCTTGTTCTTAACACCCACCCCCCGATTTTAATTTGTTATGATTTGGAAGAATTGTGCTGGGGGGTTTTTATTTAAAGACGGAGAAGCTTGACAGCCTGGAGCTCGATCGTGCTCTCAGTAGGGAAACTCATCTCCTCGAGCTTCTGAGCATAAGGGGTGGGCACGTCGGCACCGGTGACTCTGGCAGCGGGGGCATCCAAGTAGTCAAAAGCGTACTCCATCGTCAAGGCGAGGATCTCAGCACTGACGCCAAAAGCGGGGAAACCGGACTCGACAGCCATGAGACGGTGGGTCTTCTTGACTGACTTGACGATAGTCTCGATATCAAGGGGCTTGATAGATCTGAGGTTGATGACCTCGACATCAACGCCGTACTTCTTCTTGAGGTTCTCGGCCGCAACGAGAGACTGTCCAACGCAGCGGGAGAGGGTGACCAGAGTCAAATCCTTGCCAGCGCGCTCAATCTTGGCCTTGCCGAAGGGGATGACGAAGTCGTCCTTCTGAGCCTCAACAGACATGGGGAAGGACTGGCCGTACATGAGCTCGTTCTCGAGGACGACGACGGGGTTGGGATCGCGAATGGCGGCCTTGAGGAGACCCTTGGCGTCTTCGGCGGACCAGGGGGAGACGACCTTGAGGCCGGGAATGGAGCCGTACCAGGCGGAGAAGTCCTGAGAGTGCTGAGCACCGACGCCGGCAGCGAAGCCGTTGGGGCCACGGAAGGTGATGTTGCAGGGCTGGATACCACCGGACATGTAGAGGGTCTTGGCGGCGGAGTTGACAATATGATCGATGGCCTGCATGGCGAAGTTCCATGTCATGAACTCGCACTAGAAAGGCATCATTGCGTTAGTGGCTTGTTGTAGGTTAATTGAGTTTGGCGTTGGCATTTTTGACAGCGGTGGTGGCATGGTGGTGGGCTTGCGCGCTTGTGGTGGGGGGATGCGGTGCGAAGGCGGGATGCAATGTGAGGCACTTACCACTGGGTGCAGACCGCTCAGGGCGGCACCGATGGCCAGACCGGTGAAACCAGCCTCGGTGATGGGTGTGTCGATGACACGCTTCTCGCCGAAGCGGTCCAAGAGGTTCTTGGTGACCTTGTATGCGCCATTGTACTGGGCAACCTCCTCGCCCAGGATGAAGACCTTGTCGTTCTGCTCGAGCTCCTCAGCGAGCGCCTCGTTCAGGGCATCGCGGACTGTGTACTCCTTCACGCCGGAAGCGTCGGCATATGTCCGTCTTTGTACGCCGGGGATGGCGGCGGCCCTGGAGAGGAATGGCGATGTGGTGGCCGGGCGGAAGGCGGAGGTCCTCGCGGTGGCAGCAAGGCGAGCCGCTGGTCGGAGATAACGCGACATGGCTAATTTTTGATGGGGAAAAAAAGAAGGAATCCACAGGGGCACTAAGTCGCAGAAGGGAGGGCGGGCTTTGAGGTGCTGGGCTCGCTCGATGTCAACAGGCCCGCTGGTGGTCAGTTGAGGCAACAAGCAAGTGCAAGATCCGCGAGGTCCGGAGGAGGAGTGAAAGTGGTGATGCAAGAGGTGAGGGTTGTCAGCGCCAGAGGGAATTTTTTGTCTTCACCTAATCGATGGAAGCTTGGGACAGCTCAGTCGGACTCTTGGAGCGTTGAACCCCAACGACAAATTACGCGCTAGCTCAGGATCGGCTTAGTGGTCTCAATCCCTGTCCCTGTTCTGGTCCACGCTCGGGAGCTTGGCCGGCCAAACCCACGCCAGACCTTCCACTTGACAGCTCCTAGGGTCCACAGAAGCTGAAGCAGTGGAGCGTTCAAACACTTGTTATGACGAGACTGACAACTCCGACGACATACCAATTCGAATGTTGTTGACAGCAAAAAGCTTAGAATCGCCATAGAGATCTTGCCAAAAATGCTGGTTGGGGCGGATCCGGACACCTCCCTCCCGGGCTTCCGGTATGTACCCCGTCTACGATACACTTTTTTTCGGGGCTTATCTGGGTGTTACAGCGACCACAGACACACAGCGTGGGATTGGGTGACCAAAGGACCCGCAATGGAAAGCTTCGAGGCAGAGCCGGCCGAAAATTGCTGACCAGTATAAAGTACAAGAGGCAAAGACGAAAGTGGCGTAGGTTCAAACGAATAAAACATTATTATATATACAACGAATGCCGAGCCAAGCCGGTGCTGTCAGAACCCTAAACGACAACCCTCCGGTACTCGGTGGCTATTATAAACAAATACAGGTTCTACATCTCCAATGCAGAGGGCCGTTTTCCATCCTTTTCATCCGCATCATTACGCGGCCCTTAGTCATCCAGTCGTGTATCGAGATCTTCATGCGAGGGTATCTTTTTTAGTTGAGGGGCTTCTGGCCAACCATGAGGTACATTGGTGTGAAGAGGTCCTTCTTCGCACCAGCGACCAAGCCATCAGCACCCTTGGCGAGGGAGTCAGCGGTCTTCTTGGTTCCCTTGGGCGCAAGGCCAATGGTCTCAAGGAAGCCGGTAAAAACGTGCACGGCGCGGCGACCGGCGTGGGTCATGCGGAGCACGGTGAAAAGATCGAAGTACGACTGCATGTACTTGGTCTCACCGGCGATGCCCCAGTACCAGGGGATGGGGTCGTCACGCTTGGCGAGATCTTCGTGGTGGAGGAGGATGAAGCCAGCATCCTTCATGGCCTGGAGACCCTCGGAGATGGTGACCATGTTGGAGATACCGTTACCCTCCTCGATGGCGAGACGAATGTCCCTGTGCTCAAGGTTGGTGTTGTCGTACTTGTCGGTCATCAACCATTCGTACACACCGAACTTGCCGCCGGGCTTGAGCACTCTGTAGATTTCGCTATAGACGCCAACAAGCTTGGGGGCGTGGACGGTAGCCTCAATGGCGTAGACGGCATCGAAGGAGTTATCAGGGAAAGACATTTGCTGGAAACTGTCAACATCGTTGGCCAATATAGGCGGTCGTCCAAGAATCGACATACCATGAAATCACCCTTGACATATTTGAGCTGGCCAGACAGACCCTCCTTGACCGCGTACCGAGTGGCACGCTCAATCTGGTAGTCGTTGTTGTTGAGACCGGTGATGTGCGCATCGGTGAACTTGGCGATCTCTCTGGCGGGACCACCAATACCACAACCAACATCAAGCACCTTGTCCCCGGCGTTGAGACCAATCTTCATGGCAAGGTAGTGCTCGTGACGAGCAATTGCCTGGTAGAAGCCCTCGCCGAGGGAATAGCGGCAGAAGTGGAAGGACTGGCCCCAGCCATACTCGTACAAATCGGTCGCCAAGTTGTAGTAGTGTCTGGTCAGAGACGCGTATTCCTTGGTGCGAGCCTGGAGAGCATCATTGTCAGTCCACGCGCTGCAACAAAAAAAGGGGGCGCGCGATTGTGGGTACTCACCTCTCTGTCGGCATCGGTCTCGGTGGCGGCAGACTTGTTGTCGAAGTGCTTGAAGTACTCGTCAACGGCGAGCTTCTTCGCTTCGGCGTCCTTGGAAAGCATGGCGGCGAAACCACCCTTGGCCTCGGTGGACTTGCCATGCATGGCCTTCATGAAGTCGGCATCACGCTTGTGGTCCTCCTTCTCGAGGGCAATTTGAGCGGCGGAAACCATGTTGAATATTGAATTAGAAGGGAGTGAAGAGAAGAATTAAACCGAGTACTGTTGGTAGAAGCAGACAGGGAGAACGAAGATGCACAAAGACAAGGACAACAGATGTAGCGGTGGGCGGGCTTCTAATTTATATAGGGAAAAAGTTTCACGGCCCCTTATTGAAAAGGGCACATGGGGTCGACAGGCCAGCAATCTCCCGGCGCGTTGGAGGGGCGGTAGCTGCCAGTGAAGCCCCACAAGCAAGTCCATCGGATCCAGGAACCAGCAGCTCGAAAAGTCAGTAAAGCCATCCTATTGGTCAATTGCTGCACTAATGCCGAATACGGCAACCATTTGGAAGTCGCTGTACTGTGAGCCAAGCAAAACAACCTCTGATCAGTTGCATGTGCTCAGGATGGAAACTTCCGCCTCTTTTTCGCAACCGTACTCGGATGCTGCGGCATACAATATCAGCCATGATATTTCTATGGTGGTTGTTGGAGCGCTGGAGGTTCTGTCGGACTAGTAATGCGTGGCCAGCGAATACGCATTGGTGTCTTGCCTGACAGCTCTGCTGTATGCAGCTGGAGGCGGTATGGCTCTCGCCTAGCAACCGTGGCTGTAGGCGTGGCGGTTTTCAAGACCTGCTGGTGCTCCCAATAAGCGGTAAAGGATCAAGAAAGCTTCCGAATAACTTCTTTTGTTATTCAAACGTTGGAATGATCCTCAGGGGCATCCAAAAGCGTGTAGTAAAAGCCAATATCAGACTGGTCTTCGAGATGCTTTTGCTGATATGAAATGCGAATGCGCATCATGCGAGTTCGAGGTTTGCGAACACGAATACGCTAAGCTCTCGGAAAAGCTTTGACCACCCTGCATCAGCCACAAATCGTCGCAACGTGTGGCGACCGATCAAGTCGCTCTGATCGCCGTTCCCAGAGCCCTGCCGAATTTCAGCCGCGACATCACTTCCACTTGTCAGCCTTGTCATCGCTTGCGGTTTGCTGCAACATCACATCACCCCACGTCTCACAGATTTATCCTCAGTCTCAGATTTCCCACCTCCTCAGCTTCCATAACGAAGGACGATACTCGAGTTATACATCTACAAGATCGCGAGGCAACAGGGCAGCAGAACAACACACGTGACAGCAGCAAGAGCACCACCAAAATGCCGCCGCAAATTAAACAAGACTTGAACCGTTCCGGTTGGGAATCCACCGACTTTCCCTCCGTATGCGAAAACTGTCTGCCAACGAACCCCTACGTCAAGATGTTAAAAGAGGATTACGGCGCCGAATGTAAACTATGCACCAGACCGTTCACCGTCTTTAGCTGGTCCGGCGAGGGACGCGCCCACGGTCGCAAAAAGCGCACCAATATCTGCCTGACATGCGCCCGACTAAAGAACGCCTGCCAGTGCTGCATCATGGATTTGCAGTTTGGCCTACCCATCGTTATCAGAGACAAAGCCCTCGAACTCATTGCACCTGGCCCCCAGAGCGAGATCAACCGCGAATATTTTGCGCAAAACAACGAGCAGGCTATTCAGGAAGGGAGAGCAGGGATTGAGGCATACGAAAAGACAGACGAGAAGGCCAGGGAATTGCTTAGGAGATTGGCACAGAGCAAGCCTTACTTCAGAAAAGGAAAGGAGCTGGATTCAGATGGCAACGCAGTGTCAGGGGGGCCCTCAGGGAGCGGGAGCGCGACGGGTGGAAATCCGGCCGTTGGAGCAGGACTTGGCGGTGCTGGCCCGATCCGAACACGAGATTCACGAGCGGCAGCTGCCGTTGGAGCGAGACCAGGAGGTGCGAAGAGAGGATCGATTCCTGCGAATGCGCCTCCACCAGGCCCCAGGGACTGGATGCCACCTGCAGATCAGACTATCATGTCGCTCTTCGTAACCGGCATCGAGGATGACCTCCCCGAATACAAGCTTCGCGACTTCTTCAAGGCTTTCGGAAAGATCAAATCCCTGGTAGTGTCGCATATGACCCACTGCGCTTTCGTCAACTACGAGTCTCGCGAAGGAGCCGAGCAAGCCGCAGCTGAGTGCAAGGGACGTGCCGTCATTGCTGGCTGTCCTCTTCGGATCAGGTGGAGTGTCCCGAAGGCCATCGGAAATATGAACAGGGAGGAACGGGGTCAGATGCTGCGTGATGGGCGGTCTGCTTTCCCAGAGGCGAAGAGGAAGGCTAACCATCCCAAGGCCATCGAAGGCGGAAGCGCTCAGGAAGGAGGCTCATCCGCGCCGGCGCAAGATCAAGGGGGCCTTCTTGTTGCGCCGCCCCCAGGACAGGACGACGTCCAATATGCTAGCCTGGCTGGAAACTAGGGAGAAAAGTGTTTTTGTTACTGATTTCGGCATGGCGTTTAGGAGGCTTATCATTGCCAATGGGACAGTTTAGGGTACGGGAGATATCACCACTGCATCTGCATCATGTCATGTTATACTGTTGTTACATTGTTGTACACTGAGGGGTATCATAGACGGCTATTCAATACAAGGCGAAACAAAATCGCCATACGCCGACATTCTTTGCGCATTTGTCCCTGTCCTCACATCATGTCCACTACCTCTCAGAGCAGCATTTGACCCCGCCAACTCTAGGATTCTTGTTTGCAAACTTGATAGACTCGTTGTCGCCTCTCTCAGTGTGGTCGTGAATACGGAGTTCTGCGTGTGTTGTCAGCGCAAACGTCCCTTCCACCCGAGCGTGGCCGGACTGCGGGACTCACTGTATGTGTCTCCCTTTTTGATCCCCTGTACAAGATTGGCCTTCAAGAAGCTGGCAATCTCCTCGGCTTTCTTTAGAGCGGGTTCGATCGAGGGGTCTGAGGCCGGGAGGGTGGAATTGTCACGGAAACCTCGACGGATCGCAGTGCGAGCACCATTGAGCATTCGGGTATCGCCTGACAAATAGAAGTGTTAGCCGATTATGTAGACAACAAATGCTTTGAGACACCATACCCTCGAAGGCAATCCTCGCGGCTCGCAGAAGATTTCTGTAGGACTGAATGGTGGCCATTGTGATATGTAGAACAGTCGCAACTCAACCTGGACAACAGAAACAAATCAAAAGTTCAAGATCTGTTTCAGCCTTTAAGAATCGCATCCATTGGAAACGCCCCCGAATGGCCTGGAACAACGACGTTGACGGGGATGTGGACCTGCATTTCCAATAGGTCTGATTGGATGTTTGAAAATTTATGGTGGGGCTCGTGTTGGATTCGGCCCAAAAAAATCCAGACAGCCACCAAAAAAAAGTGCCCCTCCACCTCAAGTCAGCTTTGGATCTCCAACAGCCTTTCGCTTTTGCAGAACCACACACCGCAAAGATGGCCACCCCCGCTGCTGTGCCAACCCCTCTCCTTGCCCTCCCTGAGGGATGGACTGCCGAGAAGGATATCAACATCGTCGGCAAGCTCAGCGGTGCTACCCAGCGCACTCTCGAGCCCGTCGGTCCTTACTTCCTGGCCCATGCCCGCCGTGCCCGCCATAAGCGCACCTTCTCCGAGGATGACCGCATCCAGGCCCAAGAAAGGGCCAAGAAGGTTGAGAACGACGAGGAGAGCGAGATCAGCGAGCCCGAGGACCCCATGATGCTTGCTCGCGATGCCAAGGACTGGAAGGTTAGTAGTCTCGATTATCAGGTGTGGCGGTAGCCCGATACTAACAAGACTTCTCCAATTCAGCAACAAGACCACTACAAGGTTCTTGGTCTCTCCAAGTACCGGTGGAAGGCCACCGAGGAGCAAATCAAGCGTGCCCACCGCAAGAAGGTCCTTAAGCACCACCCCGATAAGAAGGCCGCCGCTGGTCGCACCGACGACGACAACTTCTTCAAGTGCATCCAGAAAGCTACCGAGGTCCTCCTCGACCCCACTAAGCGCCGCCAATTTGACTCCGTCGATGAGGAGGCCGATGTCGAGCCCCCAACCAAGAAGCAGCTCCAAAAGGGCAACTTCTACAAGCTCTGGGGCAGCGTCTTCAAGTCTGAGGCCCGCTTCAGCAAGAACCACCCCGTCCCCATGCTCGGTGACGAGAAGTCCACCAGAGAGGAGGTTGAGAACTTCTACAACTTCTGGTACAGCTTCGACTCCTGGAGATCGTTCGAGTACCTCGACGAGGATGTTCCCGATGACAACGAGAACCGTGACCAGAAGCGTCACACCGAGCGCAAGAATGCCAACGCCCGCAAAAAGAAGAAGGCTGAGGACAACGCCCGCCTTCGTAAGCTTCTTGACGACTGCTCTGCTGGTGACGAGCGCATCAAGCGTTTCCGCCAGGAGGCCAATGCCGCCAAGAACAAGAAGCGTCTCGAGAGGGAAGCTGCCGAGAAGAAGGCTGCTGAGGAGGCCAAGGCTGCCAAGGAAGCTGCTGAGAAGGCGGCCAAGGACGCCGAGGAGAAGGCTAAGGCTGACCGTGAGGCCAACAAGAAGGCCAAGGAGGCGGCCAAGAACGCCGTCAAGAAGAACAAGCGTGTTCTTCGTGGCTCGGTCAAGGACGCCAACTACTTTGCGGAGGGCGATGCTTCTCCTGCCACCATCGATGCCGTCCTCGGTGATGTTGAGCTCATCCAGGGCAAGATCGAGGCCGAGGAGATCGCTGAGCTGGCTTCCAAGCTTAATGGCCTGAAGGTTGCTGATGAGATCAAGAGCGTCTGGAAGGCTGAGGCTGAGAGACTCATTGGTGCTGGCAAGATCCAGGAGGGAGAGATCAAGGCTCTCACTGCTTAGGTGTGGTGTTTATAAGCGTTTAAGCATTAGCATATATGACGGGCGGGGATGATACCATGACCAGTGGATAGACATAGATGGCTTGCCAATAGAGCGAAATCAGTACTGTCCTGACATTTGACTACCATTCTGTCACTACGAAACACCATTTCACTAAAACTCGAAACAGATACGGCCAGCGTATACCTTGAATCACGGGATAATCTTCACCGCCGTCGCCCGCGGCTGCGTATTAAAGAGTGTGACCGCCATGGTAAGGCCGGACGGGCCCTGGAAATGCCCAGCATTTCGAGCCCGGCTGTCACCACCACCGCTTCCCGCATTCTCTCCAGTGCTGGCCTTCCTTTCTTTCTTCTTCTTCTTCTCCTCCAACTTCTCCTGCTCCTTCTGATACTTCTCGCGGGCTTCGTCTGCCTCTTTCTTTCCTCTCGCTGCTTGTTCTTCATAAAACTGTTTGGCAACCGCTGGTTTATACAAACACTGTTGCCACATCTCACGCTGTCGCTTCTGAGGCGTGAATAGGTACATGTTGTACACCACCACGAGGTCTTGATCCTTCTTTTCTCGGCTGTCCTTACTGCCCCCTAGCTTTTGCTTGACGATATCCAAAACTCCCGGCGGAACGATTGGGACTCGTTCAGCTTTGGGTCTTTGGTAGCCTATGGAGGTGGGGATGAGTGCTGGAATGGTCTCGTCTTTGGCGGGGAGGGAGAGGCAAATACATTCTGGGCCCGCGGGGGCGTTGTTGGGGGGACTGGACAGCGGCAGGCTGGCGGCGCCCTGCATCCAGGCTAGGATGTGGGAGACGGCAGAGCGCTTGAGGAGGTCGGGGATGGAGGGGGATGGGGAGACGCCGAGGGAGTGGCAGTGCCAGAGGCCGGGGAAGATTTTACTGCCATATAGCAAGTCTAGGAAGCTGGGGTATGGTGTCTTTTCGGGGCCGAGGATGGAATCGAGGGTACGGTGTTGGAGAGTCTCGTAGTGTTGAGTAGGGTGAGAGAGTTTCTTCTGGAAGGGGCGCTCGAGGTTGGGGATTTGGGGTGCGTGCTCGAGGGTGTGGTATGTTGTAAAGAAGTCGGCGCTGGTCGAGTTCGCGTCAATGGCAACGGACACGTACTCCTGTGGCTCACCCAGTGTGCGGCGTTCTTCGGCTCGTTGCTTGCGGGCTTCGGCAGCATGTTCGGGTTCGAGATGCGAATCTTTAATGTTATGGATCAGGGTACAGTGAGCCTTTGTCGTTCGATCGTATGCGATATGGGCCCTTGAGGCTTTTGCCGTGTGGTGCTTGGTAATCCACTCGAAGCAGGCTGTGGCGACTAGTTCTTGCTTGCCGGTGGATGGGTTGAAGACTTCGGCGATGAGATAGAAGGAGCGTGGTCGCGGATACTGTATTTGATGTGCTCTTTGACAAGACACTCAAAGGCCTTGTAGCAGACGTGTCTGGTTCTCATCTCCTTTTCGGAAAGGGAGGGGAAGACATGATTCCAGAGAGGTGAGTTGAGGTTCTGTTGCAAGTTTAGTTCGTAGATGGCATCGATATCCTCTGTATTTTCGGCATTCGGGAAGCGGACATTGATATCCGCATCGGGTGTGAATTGAGAGCTGGTGTGGCTATCCATTGCACTGGTGATGTTGACATAAAGGTTTAGAGTCTCTTGTAGCGTTTCCATGGAAAGTTGCGGAGCGGGAGATGCCTGGGAATTGTTATCTTTATAACGCCATGAGAATATGACCCGCAATACCAGGCCGGGTAAGACGTGGTGGCAGCTGTTGGTTTCGTGATCATATTGGAACAAAAGGAAGCCAGCCAACTGACATTACACCTGCGGTGGTCACGAACTGATGGAGCATGCACGATTACAAAGAACTAGAACTGGCCATACTTCTCCAACTGCCCTCCTTCTTTTATTGTTATCTGGCACCTGACCTCATTACTAACAACGACTATTTAACTAAAATTTGAAGAAGATGCGGCCTGCGCTTCCTTCGATGACTCGATATGATGCTAAACACTAAAAAATACTGAGCCCCTTTCCCATAGCACCAGACGAAACTTGGAATCCCCCATATCTGGCCCGGTCTCCGTCAGTGCTATCACCACTGCTACTGATCGTACTAGTGTCGTCTTCTGCTGCCTTGCCCTTATCCCCCTTTTGTTCTTCTTCTGCTTCTTACCTTTTCTTCGCCTCCTCATCCCTCAGTCGCATAGGTACCATCTCCTCCTGATTCCTTTTGTTCTGCTGCTCGTACTCATGTTTCTCCCTCCCCATCTTCTCCTTGTAATACCTGTCGGTTTCCTTTGGTTTGTAACGGAACTGGATCGGAGTTCCCTGCCCTACCTTTTCGCGCCTCTGGATTGCAACGCGATGGACTGTCATCTCCTCCGCCTTGTGAAAGTATAGCTTTGGCCGCTCGAAGGGGACTTGTATCGTGCCTCGAGACCAGCTGTCGGACAGAAGCGCGGGGATAGCGTCGTCAGCGTCGGGCAGGCAGATGCAGATTGGGTCTGGACCGGGGGGTATGGTGCTGTCTTCTCTGTAGTGAATAGGGATGGCGGTGGCGTCGTGGATGAAGTCGAGGAGGTGAGAGAGAGCGGATTTTCGTGTAGAGAGGTCGTAGTGGGGGGCGATGGCGAGGTTTTGGCAGAGCCAGAGGCCGTCGTGGAGTCTTTTGGGACCGTCTTCCTTTTCAGGAGGTATGTGTTCGAGGAAGCTGTCGAGAATGCGCTCCTGGATAAATTGATCGTGGTAGGTAACGTTGGGGAGTCGTTGACAGACGTGGGTTGGAAGGGTGTGGATGTGGGGCTGAGAGGTAGGATTGCTTTCGTAGGTGGTGAAGAAGTCGGCAATCGTTGAGTAAGGGTCAATAAGGCTGCCATTAAGGTTGAATTTCGCGTGGTTATTGTGCCAGTGGCTGAATTTCTCGGGGTCGAGAAATTTCTCAGGGGTGTTTTCGGGCACAGGTGAGAACTTTTGATGTTCTGGTTCCAAGTTCTCCTGATCTTTTCTGTCCGGTCTTTTGCTTTGTCAGTTGTAGACAAGGACCTGTTTTTGTGGTGGTTTGCAATCCATTCGAAGCGGGCTGAGGCGGCTACTTCTGACGTGCCGGTCCCTGTGTTGAGAACAACCACCAGGAGATAGAAAGAACGGCAGTCAGTAATACTGTATCTGATATGCCCTTTGAGAAGATCTTCAAAGTACGGGTAGTCTGTGTGTTTGGTACGCCTGTCTGAGATTCCGGGAAAGACGTGGTTCCAGATCGGTGAGCTGAAGTTTTGTGCCAGATTCAAGTTGTATATGGTATCGATATCTTCTGCAGCATTTGTGGCGTAGGTAAGTTCGACAGTGATGCGCACTGGGGATTCAACGCCCTCAGGGGAGCGCACAATAGGATATTCTTCCATTGCTGCTGTAGGTAGGTTTGGAAGCTAGAAATATTCAAGGGACTGCTGTGATGAGAATAAATGCTGGCAAGAATGCCGTCTTATAGTGCAAATGCCGAATCATTTACTATAGTCTGGCAATACTGTATTAAACATGGCAAAACCTGTTGACAGCTGTTTGTTTCAAAATCAGCTCGGGGTCCTGTTGGTTGTGGACCACACCACATGCACGAAGATCAAAGGACGAAAAACAGGTGATACGCTACCTAGGTAGGTAGGTAGTTAGCTATTATCAACGGTATATTGCTACACTCACTGCAGCCGGGGGCGTTTCATTACCGAGTCACACAGGAACCTTTTTCGAGGTCAAGCCGTGTCTGCCTATCATTTGGTGCTTCCGTCCCATTATTTGTTAACAGATGGCTGTTCTGGAAACGAGCTCTTACTCTCGACTCCACATGTCACTTGTTTCACCCTACACGCGTGATAAATCTCTGTCTATCTATCAAGACATCCCTCTCTTGCTGCTATCTAGTCTAGTTATCCACCTAGCACGTTGTGGGCCAAAGCATGGACACAGCCAACCAGCCCGTCTCGCTAAGTAGGCAATTGTCGATAGTGTCAAAGATGGCTTGTACGTTTCTTCAGTAGTGGTCTTCCTTTTTTCCTGTTCATGTCGTGCCTAATTACCCAAAATTTAAGCTATACCAAGAATACGTACATTGTCTTGTTCTCACTGTCGCTATCTCAGTTAATCTCACAAACGAAGGCTTCCCCCAACGGCACGATGCGATACACCTCTCCACCAAAAGCCCCCTCCTCCTGCCTCCTCCTCTTCCTCCATCTCTCATTGGCCTCCATCAACCGATAAGTCTCCTCAGGCCTATACCTAACCCACTAGCCCCTCCGCCTCGGCGCACTCCTCGCCTCCTTGAACCACATCTCATATCCCTCCAACGCCTCCCTACCCACATGACCAGGCATCTCAATCACCGGCTCCATCACCGGCCACCTCACCCATCTATAGTTATGGCTCTCCAAAAACCGGTCCGTCCACCCATTCTCATACCAACCATGAGGCTGCGAATCCGGAAACAAAAGACAAACCCCATCCGGACCACCAAGCCCCCAGCCCGGGCCCTCCCCTAAACTAACAACATCAGACATCCAGCTCAACACCTCCCCCAGCGCAGCCTGCCTCTCACACGCCTCAGCACAAGCACAGAAACAAAGCGAAAACGGCGTATTCATCCAAACCCCACTGCCCTCCCCAATCTGCTCCCGATATTTCCCCGTCGATACCAACACACTGGTCTGAAGCCCCTCGATCCCTGCCATCAACTGCCGAAGGAGCATCTCCCTAGTCCCCTCATCAGCCTCCTCCCCATCCAACACATCGTGCCGCTTGAAAAACCCGGCAATCGAGTCGTCAAAGCAAGGGGACTCGCTCCGGATCTGGCGGTAGGCGACGTACTCGGCGTAGCTCCCAAACACGGGCGGGACACGGAGCGGTTCGAACTGGTACCTGTGGTCTTTGCCCTCGCCGGCGTTGACGATGCGTTTGAGGAAGGTGTGGAAGATTACTTTGAGCTTGCGGTCACGGAGGCAGGAGAGGGGGTCGTCCATGATCCACTCGAAGCAGACTGCGGCGAGGAGGGTGCTGGTGCTGGTGCTGGTGCTGGGGTTGGATGGTGATGATGACGATGATGATGCGGACGACAACTTTTCGGCGACGAGGTAGAAGGAGGAGCGGTCGAGGATGGAGTGTTTGATGTGCCGTCTGAGGAGGGTCTTGAAGGTGCGGTAGTGGGGGTGGATACGCCGGTCGCGGGAGAGGTGGGGGAAGATGTGGTTCCAGATGGGGGAGTCGATGTTGGGCGGGAGGGACAGCTCGAGGAGGGAATCGAGGTCGGTTTGTTGGGCGAAGCGGACGCGGATGTCGAGGGTGTCGTGGGTGTAGGTGCCGAGGCTGGGTCTGCTGTTGGTACGGGCCATCTTGACGGTTGGGTGGGCGGTGATACAAAGGATTGATAAAGAAGATGATATGTGACGGTTGGGAAGACAGTTCGGTCTTCAAAGGAATTGAAGTACAGATTAAGGTACAAGGTATCGGGGCAAACGTGGATGGAATGAGATAGTATGTTGGTTGCTTGACTGGATGAGTTGAGAAGGGGAAAACAAACGGTGTTGCTTGTATAGTATATTGGGTGTAAACAAAGGACCCGATGGCCACCCGTCGTGGGAATACAAGTAGACCAAAGATACCAGTGCCACTAACCTAACACAAGGACTCAAAGGCACCAACTGACCGGCTAAGCTGGCTAAGCTAAAGATATGACCGCGGCACCTTGCACACTGTTTACCATGCAAGTACAAACACGCAAGGTAGTCGATCAAGAAAACATCAACGACGAACATGTTACCTTAACGTTAATGTTTCGCACCATAATCAATCGCATTCACTCCAGACTAGTGGTAACTAACTTCGAAATCACCGTGACCCAAAACAGCTTCCAGCTACTCCCAACATCTAGCCCTTACTCATAGACATAGCAGAACGGCCCATCAACAATGCTGTTGAGGTCTCTGATCTTGTACACCTTATCGCCCACAATACCCAAGTCCACGTTATCATCCAAGCTCTGCTGCTTGCCACCACCACCGAAGCTCATCATCGATGTCCCACCAGCAATGGTCTGGATGCGGGTGTTGGTGTCTTGACTCTGCCAAATAGTCCAAGTGCGATCAATCATGCCGTGGTGCACCCAGAAAGCAGGGTCATTCGGGCTGGTATAGAAATCACCACCTGGGTCACCAGCGATGGTGAAGTGGCCGGCCGCGTGGACTCCAATAGCGCCACCACCGCCGCCGAAACCACCGCCACCAGCGCCCTGCATGACGTTCTGGAAAGTGAGGACGTCCCGACTTTGGGTGATAAGATTGGCGATGTCCTGTGTGCGGGTGTAGCGGGAGGTGAGGTAGTTGGAGATATCACGACGAAGGCAACGTTCGTTCAGACCATAACCGTCAGAACGAGGGTTGCGCGGAGGGGCAGGGTCGACGGCAGGGGAGACAGGGCCGAGACGGACAATCATGCTATTGTGGAAGATCAGTTAGCTAGCCAGACTTCATCAGATTCAGCACAGAGGGAACACACTTCTTGAAAGGGCCAGTCTCGACACAGCCGCCGCCGTTGCCGGCGGGAGCAATACCGGAAGACTTGTGGTTAGTCTTCTTTCCGTTACCGCTGAGGGAGGTGTCACTCCCATCAAAGATGGGCGACTTCTCGGGGTCCTGAGCCCAGCGGCCCCAGTCCCAGTACTATGGCTGGTTGTTAGTCCGGACATCAAACAACAGGATGAATCTGGAGGACATACAGGGTGGCTCCCATTGTAGTTGCACTCTTTGATGAGGGCTTGCTCAAAGGCCCACAGATAATACCGGTGCCATGAAAGGAAGCTGCCGGTGTTGTGGATGGACATGGTCTGCTGCATGTGGACGACAACAAAGTCCTCGTATCTGGTCTTGGCTCCAGGGAATTGCGTAGGGTTGAGCTTTGAGGGCTTCTCCATCAAGCACAACAAGGCGGCGATGTAAGATTTCTTCTCTGCAGCAGAGATGTCGCCCCTAGATTTTCAAAAGCTGCTCGTTAGATACTGCTTCTTGAACTGGTAGGTGAAGTAGTTTTACTCACCACTCGCGGCGAACCCTCAGGTTGGCTTTGGTACATGTCTTTGACTTGGCCAACATGGCATCAATGTTGGGACGTCCCTTCTTCTCAAGGTCGGACACGGCATCGCCCGAGACGAGGCCGGCAAGGAGGAGCCATGGCACTGCGAGGAGTGCAAAGACTGAGAAACGCGCCATGATGGAGCCGCGTTCAGAACAGGAGCTTGAACTGTCAGGAAGGTCTCATGAACTTGCAAGATGGGCACGGAGTTGGTGTTTATAGGCACCGTCCCACGCGGGATCTTCCACAGTCCCACACATTGTTTCTCCCTTCGAATCGTTCTCCTTGCCTGCCAGGAGCCACAACACCCCGGGTATCGTCTTCGGCAAATTTCGTCCGCTCTAGACTGCCCAGCCTGTTTGTACCAACTCTAGATGATGACCCAGAGAACAGGGGGCCGTATAAACAAGGATCTTCGCTAACGGCGGCTGCAACGTTGGGTAGTCCTGTATGGCTGGCGCTTTCGGATCACGGCAGATGGTCAGCGAGGCTTTGAATATGGAGATATTGCAGAGGGCTCATCTAAACGAGGCATATCCAACCGGCTTTCGTCTTCGGATGACCCGCCGAAAATAGTCATTGGACATATGATGTCGAAAAGAGGTAGGATGCGGGTCATTACCGACGTAAGCAAGGACTGGTGAAACAGCATAGACCCCGTGGACCATCATGAAAGTATCCAGCTCTCTGGGAGCATGTAGGAGACGGCCGCAATGCTGCCGACTGGTCCGGAATCTTTTTGCCTCAATATACTCTGTGGGTTTTCGTCAGCTGGCAAATCTGGGGTAATTAGCCTGAGTAGGGGGGGTTGCGCCCCGCAATATGGCAGTCCGTCTTAAGGTTGCCCCAGGATTCTCGACGACGTTCGCAGCTTCGGTTGCACGGTTTGCCTTTTCTGCGTCGTTACATGCAGAATTGGGGGCGGTCCCAGTGCCACATGAAATCGCTGCTGTTGTTTACTGGCGTTCATGTCCTCGGCTGGACTAGAGCAAGCCGCGCCTGAAATTGCCATCATCGGTTACTAACTGCTTGTGGAGCGCACAGTAGCATTTTGCTCTATCTGTTGTTTATGTGAGCTTGGCAGGAGGTTGTTCTGGCTGTTGGTTGGACTACTTCCAATTTTTGATATTCGCTCATGGAAAAACCAAAGCACCTCACGGTAATCTCACCGCTCCCTTGCAGAAAGTCCGTCTCGACAGCCGAACACAATGAAACACGAGCACTGGGCGAAACGTCTTTTTTTCCGGGAGGTCGAAGTGTTGATGATGTTTAATCAAAGCACACCGTGGCAACATGGGTCCACCACACGGGCTCGGAACACTTCCGTGGGATAGTGTTGCTGGAAGCGGGAAGCCAATAGAAAGGAGGGGGAAATAAGCCAAAAAGACACACATTACGCATCCTCCCTATATTGATCTTGCTTGGCTGCTGGAGTTTGGTCAGAAAAAGAGTGGCCTGCCTTGGTGTTGTTCATGTTGGGGTGTGATCTGCGAACCAAGGCCTTCTTGGGTCGCCCTCGGGCGTCAATGTGGAATCGGCAGATATCTTGGTTCGGATGACGTGCCGGATCTGAAAGTGACATTGAAGCTTTCCCCATGCTTCTTGGTTTCGTTGGCGCTGGACGCCAAGGTAATCGAGCTTGGGGTGGTGGCTTTATCCGTCTAGGAGCTGAGCAGGTGAGAGGGTTCGCTCTAAGTGACGGTGGTAGAATGCTTGAAGATATATAGGTCGCGGAAGTCAAAGAACAGCTGGTTAGTAGTCTAAACCATTTGGCACATAAATCCACAAAAACCTTCGCCTAAGAGTCCATGAGAAAATGGGAGTTCCCATGACTCGAGGGGTTGATGCTACCCTGGGTTCACAGTCGGAGGAAGAAAATACAATCTAACGCCACCACAGGGATAGACAGTGGGCCGCAATAATAACTGGCAGATGTGCAGAGTACTTTACGTATTGTGACTGAAGAGGAGCGGAATCTTCCAGGTTTACTGTTGGGTGCTGAGATGACAGCTGCGGGCACTGTAGTCTGACAGGCGGCAAGAGCGACCACCTCTGCAAACGAGTCGATAATTATGGAGCCTACTGGAGAGTGGCCTGTAAGATCTGAGCCGTCCCAATATTCTGTGAACCGTCACTCAATCCCCAACGACATTAAGTGGCAGCTGGACATTGCAAACAGGGCTAACTTGATCCCCAACAAGATGCTGGATCCCCGCACTCTGATGGATTTTGAGTGCATCAATACTCGATAGACTGATAAGAGAATGGCAATGAGAAAACCTCCTGGAGATTTGACTCTGGGAGAAGGAGAAGAGGGAGCAGGAGTGGGCAAAAGAACAGCAAGAGCCACTGCGAACGGACATGTGATGGTGCCGATACCGGCGCGAGTGCGGTCCTCAAGCGATCACGTTGCTTACTGAGCAGCTCAAATCTCATCTGATAGGTACCTCTGTTTTTGTTGAATTTTGACCTTACTGTCCCACATACGAAATTTCGAATCGCTGGGCAGTGAGTGAATTGCTCCCGGAGCCTGCTTTCCTGCTAGTCTTTCATCGCTCCTCGGCAACAAGGAAGAGATTCATGAGTAAGAAATCACAGTAGCACGCACTTATCAGCTTGAAAATTGCGAAGAGGTCCGAAAAAACCAAGGAGCAATATCATTGTAGTTGTTGGAGTTGTTAAAGTGGCTTAATAAGGCAATGGCGCCCAGCACAACTTAGAAGCTTACATAAGCTTTGTGTTTGAATAGGGGTAAAAGGGGCAACTACATTGTGCAACCAGTTCACCACTTTGTTGAGTACATTGCGTACCACTCTGAAAAAATTTCAGATACTTGTATTCAATCTCACAATAGATCTCAAGTTTCGATAGATCTTATTGTTCAACATTGTGATAATAGTCTCAGGCATATAAATGGCAAGCAGTACCCATTCAAGACATAATTTGACTACTCCATGCATGACGCGGCGTGTCACGATTGTACGGCGCCCCCTAATCTCTATTCATCTGATTTTACTGTTGTCGGAGACTCGACCTTTCTTCATCTGAAGTGAGCAGGAGCAAGTCACCCCGGCGCTGTGATACAAAGGCTTTGAACTTGCGCCATCAGGCTCCAGGACCGCACCCCGTGGCCAGAACTTGTGGGGTCCAGACCTGTTTCGGCGTGGTATATATTCTTCACCCACTGCTTCCTCTTCACAATCTTTCCTACTCCCAGACCCAAGCATATTGAGACTGGACCTTCTTCCCGAGCACCATTGTCGGCCTCACCTCCAATTGCCGCAGATAACCATTCGCTTCCCAATTTTCGCTGGCAACCGCTCGCGACCTCTTTCCTTCTTTGCGTTTTCATTTTCAGCCGCTTTTCCGCCAACTGTCATAGAAAGTCGCGGCAATAGCAAGTCTCACATAGGTACCTTACCTTACCTTTGCCGCAGCGGACCGCCAACACCTTGCCGCTAGGCTCCGATCAAATCAAAATGGGCCCGCCTGTCCCGATACCCCAAGCGGCCAAGAAAGTTTTCAAGGGTACCAAATATTGCTATGGTTTTCCGAATTCAGAGCAACCGGTTGTTCTCAACATCAATTCCAAGTTGAGAAATTTTGAAAGGACGAAATTATGGGGCGAGACCTCACGGGCCGAATGGAGGGATTACATCAGTATATATCCGAGACTCTATCAGGTTGCCAAAAAGTCAAGAGAACGAATCGAGCACTGGCTTCGTATTGGGAACAACCGAACCGTCTTCGATGAATGGGGCCCGGCGTTCCGTGCCTTCCTTCGTACCGAGCAACAAGACCATGCCATGAACACCCATGTAAGAAAACCGGGCATTCCGCCTGAAGCTACGTGGTTGGGCGAGGATGACCAGCAGAAGGGCGCTGATTTTGATGAGCGTATGGGAAGGTCGGTGGCGCCCTCGGTTCAACAAGAGGGGGACGGGGGTGAGGAGGAGGAGGAGGAGGAAGAAGAGGAGGAGAAATATCGGCCAGGTGACGAGCACAGCGGCCGAGAAGAAAGTTTTGAGCAGGTAGGTCTCTGCCCAGATTCCCATGCGCTTTGTTGAACGTACCAGCTGACAGAGGTATTCAGATATACAGCCATGTTGACCGGGTATATGCACCAAATGGCAACCAGCGACCAAACAAACGGAAGCGGGAAAATCAAACCATCTCACAGTTCACAGGTACTCCCTTTCCACCAGCGGTGTTGGCGAGGCTTCCTGTAGATCGCCAGGTTGCCCACATTTTACAGCAGCAGTTTGCGCTGGTGGAGTTGAGGGCAGCCGCAGAAGGCTTCAAAACACTTCACTCGGAAATTCTTCGCGTTGCCCAAAGGTTAGAACGAGGTGATCCACTTCGTTCTTTGCTGTCCAGCATCGCTGGTACAGCAAACCTTGATGTATTACGTGTGGAAGGCGCAGTCAAAACCTCGTCTGAGCTTGTGGATTACCTCGCAACGGCCCGCGCCGAGGCGGCGAGGTCTGATGATCCTGAGGAAGAAGCGAGAATCAAGCGCGCGCGAGCCAAAGCTGCCTATGAGATGCTTCCGGCCGCGCCTGCCAACCCTCAGCGCCCCAATGTCAATCTCACGCGGGACGGTCAAGTTCCAGAGGCGACGTTTAACACACGGAGCCCAACTGCGCCGCGTGACGAGAGGGTCTCGAGCTACGAACTGCCAGACGACCTGGCGCGAGCATACCAGCCGCTGTTTGAACGGAGCAGCCCCGTCCATCATGGGCCGTCTAGTAGCCACGCAGGAAGGGCAAGTTCTCGTCCAAATACAGCTGCCGACGTTCAAACAATCCGTCCGCAACGCCGCGGGACGCCCGGCGTCGCCAGTACGAGTTTATACTACCGGCAGACACTTGCCGCTGAGTTCAACCCAGTGAACCCCATCAATCACAACGATGGCTGGGATCACAATACAGGGCCTCTCAATGCCCAGCCGCAATCCCAGTTCCGACACACAACCTTGACCCAGGCCCGCGACATGCCTGTAAACTACTTCGAGGGTCCCGCCCATCCCCGTAGGTCCCATCGCCAAACCCCATACTACCCCCCTCCTCTTCCCGAACCTCCCGCCGACCCAACACCCCCCAACATCCAACCCACCATCGAGCTTGCCCAACCCACCGTTGAACTCCCCCAAATACCCCCCAACACCTTCCACTCCCCCGAATTCGGAGTCGCAACCCGCCGCACCACCCGCGCCACCTCAGTCCAAACAGCTCAACCCCAAGAGAGACAAGTCACTGAATCCGAGTCCGATCTCCCCCCTCCTCAACCCCGCCGCCGCACCACCCGCCAACCAAGCCAGGAACCCTCCGCCGCCGTGGCTTCCTATACCCGTCAAACAAGACAATCGAGCCAGGAACCGCAAGCCTCGGTTCGGCAGACGAGACAGTCGAGCCGGCAGCCTACCCCCTCTTCTTCTTCTCGTCCCCCGCTCCGCCCGGTAGCAGCAGGTCGGCAGAGTACTGCTGGAAGGGGGGTCAGACAAGGGGGGAGAATTAGGAACAAGTATAGGATTGAGGAGGAGGAGGAAGAAGAGGAAGGGAAGAATGAATGATGGGGCTGTTGTATCCCTTCGTTTTTGCTCAGAAGAGAGCAAGGATATTGTTGTGGTCTTGCTGTTGGCTTTTGCCAACTGAGCGCAGGGGATACGTTTGTGGCGATGACTTTCTTCTTTTGTTACCGGGCCGGTTTTTGTTTTCGTCGCCGTTTACTTGTTTTTTTAATGTCCTGTTCAGTTACATTTCCTTAATCCTGAGTGGGCAGAGTGCCGGTCCCGTTGCTCTACTCAAAACAGCGCAGAAGGAAGAAATACAGCGATGATTTAGGGCCGTCGAGGAGAATCATGTTGGGACGGGGAACAGGCAGAAAAAGAAGGGGGAAGAAAAGAACGAACAGGAGTGTTTGGGAGGGGCGGGCTGTCCCATATTGCTTTCCCGTGGAATAAGGCGTGGGAGATGTAGGATGAGCAAATACCTTGGAGACTAGGCAAGGAAATGTATACGTACTGATTGTTAGGAATGTTGGCTGAATTTGAAGATGACGTCCTCGAGAAACATGTGTGTCTAGTTGGACGTGTGGACACAATCCGTCCCAAACTCCATCATGCGTTACCGGTGGCGTGTGGCAGCGCCAATCTTGACTTCCTCTCCCTGTCGGGTAAGATCGCGATCTCGTCGTAGCAAACCATGATCTCGAACTCGAACTTGCCGGTCGCATCGGTTATTTGTTCAAAACCCTGTAGTCCCATTATATTTCCATACATTACAATGATATCCTAGTTTCCCTTGTCGTACACAACATAAATACCCAGAAACAAAAGCAGAAAACGCCCTTCACGCCATTGAACGATGGTATTAGGCGTTTCAGGCACCGTTGGCCCTCGCCATGGCCATCCGCTCGTACACGGCTTTATCCTCCTTTTTGCTGGTGGTGGTCGGCGAGATGTCGAGGCCGGAATCGCTCTTCTCGCTGCTGCCCAGCGTGCTCCTCCCCACCGGGACCTGGGCTGGGAGAGCGAGAATGCTCCTATCGCTACAGTTATCATCGGGAAAGTCCAGGTGATGACATCTTCTCTCTGCTGCTGATGCTCGGCCTGGAAACGAAGAAGAGTGATGGAAATTGGTACCCACCCTTGCGCTGTCATCATCGCTGGAATGGCGGAGGTTCTTGAAGAAATGCCTGAGCATCGGGATCGAGGCTGCCATGATGGTGCAGGCGGGCTCGATGAAGCCCCAAAGAACGAGTGGAAGGGAGTTATCTGTCAGATGTGGGTCAGTAGGCGTGGTCAAGATTGTGGGGCCAAAACAAACAACGCGGTCTCACAGCTAAAGTCTCCTTCTTCTAGAACCTTGACGGTTGTTAATCTGTAGGAAAGATGGTCAGCGGCTCAGGCTAATGTGAAAAAAAACGGTTGAAGGGGCTGGCTTACTTGACAATGCAAGTGATGCCGGCAAGAATGCCCATCGACATGGCGACGGCGACGCCAATCTTTTCTCTGTTGAACATATTGTATCGTAAAAGCAGTCTCCATGGGAGCAACGCTAGCGAAAAATCACAAAAGGCAGAACATGCTACAGAGACGTCATTGTTAGTTCAGACCGAGCCAGGTCGGGGGCTTTGGTGGTTACGAACATCCGACAAATATGCTGAAGCCGATGGTGAACTTCACAGGCCAGCATTCACCGTCCATCAACGGGTAATAAGTTTTGGCTGGCGGGTTGCACGAAACCCAAAAGAATATGGCGCCCAAGTAGTGGGTGATGTTGAGAAGGGCGAGTAATCCGTAGATGAACCATCGCATCCAGCTATTATGGCCCGTCAAGCGCAGCAGCGTAATCGCAAAAGAAGTCTTGCTGCAGGCCACCGAGAGCACCGAAGAAAAACCGGATATATTGCTGATGATACCAAAGACAGAAAAGTTCTCAAGCGGTATCTGATCTGTATGTAGACCAAAACCCAACATGACATTGGTAGTTGTGGTACAGCAACTCAACAAGAGTAGTATCTTCACCAGCATGAATCAGCTCTGACAACAATGGCATGTTGAGCAAAGAAAAAATACCATCATACCCATGAGACAATGATAAAATAATCATCCCACCATAATGCTCGTCGTCGAAAGGTCTTGCTGTATATTCGGAGGCCGAGAAATACGCCGGAAAGTCCAGTGAGGGGCCATAGTACAGCGTAAATCGTGACACCCCTTGGGTTTTCTGAAAGAGGGATGCTGGTAAGCATGGCGGGTGTGTCGGATGCTTTGAGCCTGGCTACCAGGCGCAATCCGATGGTTTAGCCGGGCCGGAGCCCACCCCGGCGACGAGAAGGCGTGAATGGGACGATTGTGGGCTGTGTTCTCTCGGTGTCGTCCGTATCATGTCGACCTTCCTGCTTCCAGGTTAGTGAAGCGCACGTATATGTTTTGTTCAGCTATTGTGAGTTGTCCCTCATTAGCAGCTCATCGCGGTCCTAGCTCCGTAGAATGACGCCAGACGGTTCATGGAGGACCCTGGATCTGGAGAGACAAGGCGGGGACCGCTAGATTTAGTACCTGCCAGGGGGGGTGTCTCCAAGTGAACGCGATCGAGTGCCTAGGCTCGCAGGCGAGAGATTGGCAAATCTCAGTCCAAGCCAAGATCCACAGCGAAGTTTGGCAGCTGCAGAGGCGGGTGTTGGGCATTTCCTTCACTACCCCCACACGATATGCCAAATCGGAAGCAGCCGCGGCCTCTTGTGTGCTTGGAGTGTTGGGTTGGTGACAATTTGCACACCCCACATGCCGTGGCTGACACGCATATCGTCAACCAGCAGTCCAGCAGAAAATGGTGGGTAGGGGACAATTGATGCGCAGTGCGGGTTGTCGTCAGGGCCCGGCGTTGCATTCACGATTTCGATTTCGTCGGCCCGACGGTTTGGGTCGCAAGCGATCAACATGGGAACAGCGAACAAGGCTTCTGAACTACATGGGATGAGCCATAGGACGGCCGGGATGCCAAGGACAGCCCCCGTCACTCCCACCCTCCATCTGGCGAGGACTGCGTAACATCTTAGGCCCGCGAATCTGTGTGGTAATCGATTGGTTGGCGTATTTCTCAACTTCAAGAACGTGCCTAGTGGCTGGTAGTTGCCGCCCACGAATGGAAAGATAGACAGGCAGAAGGTGATGGTGAAAATTGATAGGTATGCACCTGCAGCTTGTTTGTGGTTGACAGAGGGCCCACCCAGCCAACAGCGCTCGTCAGCATCGAGAGGTCAAAGCGTGCAACCTTTTCAGTCCAACATCACGTTTTTGACCTGATTGTTCACACAACCTTACTTTGAAGTGTCCCAGAAAGCTGGGTGATAATGTTCGATCGGGTAACGACTTGGCAGATTCCGGTCGACCGGTCAAACAAACCCACTATTCAGAGGCCGCGCGGAACAACGGTCCTTAGCCCAGCGTGAGCACTGGTACGGTACTCGATCCAACCCTCCAACTGCCATCATCGCAAGTTGCCCAGATTGTGCAAGAAATTTGTCCTTCTTCTGTTCTTGCGCGGCTGCCTTGCTGAGTTCGAGCACACGGGAAGACCAGCGAAGTTGAACAACAGTGATCCAACCGAGATGGCATCCCCAAAAAAAACTAGAAGCGATCGATCTTGCAGCACCATCTTGAGATTTTTTCATGCGGGCGTCTCGCTACCAGACAATCATAGGACTCTTGAAGGACACAATTGATGAGCTATTTGCAGCCGAGGGGGTTTGTGAGATTCTATGGGGAGACTATTATGAAGAGCCAAGCATCGGGGTGCCCAGCCTAGAAGCCAAGTCAATTTAAGCTTCATGGGCTTGAGAATTAGAGAGAACTTGTGGCACATCTCAGGAGAAAGTAAGACATTTTTTCGAGTTTCGAAGTGAGTTCGAAAAGGATATGTCGGATCATAGAATTCGTAACTCCAGTCTTCCACTTTGAGTATTGAGTTATGCACTCAAACCAATGTTTTGGCCCCCTACTACTTTTATAAAACCAAGGAAATACGAGACGCAATGAAAGAGAACTCCATGCCTTCGAGGTCAGCGATCTAGGCAAACACGGGCGGCTGGTTGATGGTCATTGAGGTTGGCAACTTAAAAGGCTTCAGAGTTGGTGCCATCCACCAAGCTTCCAGCCTTCTGCGTAAGCATGCAGCGATTCCCGACTTGACCAGCCTGCGGCCCATGGCAGATTCTACCAGGAGGCCATTGAGACCTAGTTGTTCTGGAAATATAGGAACCGCAGCTCGGTCGTCTATTATTTTCCCGGCATTAAAATCAATCTCAGGCCGGGTTGCCAAGGCCTGTTTCGACAACTGGCGAGCCAGTCAGAAAAGTTGGTGCAAAATCAACAAGTGATGTGACGATATGGATTGGCGCTGGACTGGTTTGGAAGAGTGGGATCGGCTTGGTGTAACTGTACCTGCACATAATCGAGCCTTGGCAAGGGGTAACAGCATGTGTATACCTCTGATAGATAATGAGGGCCGGTTTGGCTGCCCGAAAACCTCATCAAGGCTTGTTTCTCTTTTGTATACAATCATTTCGTCCGAACCAAGAAATAGTCTGGATAGGGGTTCATTGCGAACCTTAGCCGACGTCAACTTTCTTGGGCGTTCTCCACAGCTCCTGACCCTGAGGATGATGTCAAGGCAAGGTCCCATCGATAAAAACCCAAAACTTGGGCTCAGTTTTCCAGTTGAGCAGATGGGTGATATTATGGTAATTATCGTGACCGCTGTTGAAGCACAGTTGCCGTGTGAGACTTTAGGGGGCAGGAGAAGGGTGCGTGAAGACATCACGTTGCTAGAATAACTGGCCCAGAAAGAAAGTTTCAATCTGGAGGTGGTGAGCTTGTGCCAAGTTTTGTCAATCGCACCGATCGCAACCAGTCACTGGTTGCAACCGAGGGGTTTCTAGTTGTGTCAGCTTCCATCCCAAGATTCCACCCAGATTCCTCGGCCAAGGTTGCTCTCAGGTTTTCATTCCCTCTCCGAACCACTTCATCTCAAAGACTCTACTTACCGTCAGCTGCGTGTTGTCTTTGCTCGACTCTACTCTTATCATTTTACCATCGTAACCAAAAGTGCGGTTTTAGGAACCGAACAACCACCTAGGTAATTGCGTCTCCACCACGCACCAACGTCTGATGATCTTTCTGGGCCAGCCATCAGGGCATCTTCGCAAACCTACATCACAGTGCAGCAACGTGCGAACGGCATACACAACCCGAAGCGCCGTTTCCCCGTCGATGACGTCCTAAGCAAGATTTTCACCCCAAAGCCATTCTTTCGTCTACATTTTCCTGTGTAGGCCTGCACGCCCTGAGCGTACGCCCAAGAAGAGCCGGTATTGCCCCTCATTCCAAGCCTCCCCTCCTTGTCCATTGCCCTGTCAGCCCGCCCCAATCCAACCCGGCCCCGCGCCCGAAACCAGCCCGCCGCCATCGACAATCATACAGACACGCAACAAACAGCTTAACCAGAGCTGTCGCGTTCCAACCGCAAACCGCCCTAATCTATTGACTAGGAGTTGGAGACTTAGTGCTGAGGTTGGTTATCCCCGATTTTCGCTGGGAGGGAAGGACTATTGCGTGGCGGCGAGGGGTTGCATTTTTCCATGCTGTGAGGCAGATGGTCGCTTGCTCCGCCGATGAGCATCCACCACTTCTCCCCCATCGCCAGCCAGCCGACCGGCGAGAGACCAGTCAGAAGCGCATCCAGCTTCCTGCCGCGACCTAGCCACCCAAGCTGCTTTCCCTACCGTCTGACCCGCTCGCCGATGTGGAATCGCTTTTCTTACATATTAACCTGTCATAACCCAATCTCCTGGGCATCAAGGTGCTAACGAGAGGCATTGCTGTACAGACATCGCCATCCTTCCTACACAATCATTGACGCCCGTCGCCCTCCGAATATCTTGTCCTAGAATCGTCGCCATTCTTTCTGGGCATTAGCATTGCCACGCCAACCACCCGCCAGCCCAACGACCAATCCTCTTGTCTATTTGACTTGGCTGTTGCTATCGAATTTGAGCTCCGCGATTCCACACAATGAACGGATCATCACAACAACCGAAGGACGCCACGGCGCAAAAGGCATCATCAGGGGCGACTGCGACAAACGTTGCGGCCGCTAATGGCAGCTCTGCGCTCAACAAGAAGAGGAAGAAGGACGGCTTGAAGCCCATCATCACCACTGAAGGATCCGGGTACGTGCATTTTCACTACTTTCCCACCACTGCGCTGCGGGACCGCTGCAGGACTCGATATTCCTACTTTCTCTTATTCCCATCTCGCTGGGCGATGGTGCCGGCACCCTGCCGGACCGAATGACGGCGGGGATGATGGTCGTGGATGGCATCCATGCTGTGGACGTTTGCTGCGCCCAGCGAGTCTAGAGATGGCGGGGTGCGGGCAGGGCGGGTCAAGGAGGGGAAAGCGCAGCAGCGTCCATGCGTTGGGTGCTGCGACATCACCCAGAACAGGCGGGCGGCGCATGGTGACTGGGCGGAAGCTCCCAGGGTGACGAGGGACGGACCCGCGACCTGAATATTTTGTTGTGCTGTTGTGGCTCTAGTGAGCTGCAGCAGGTCTTGCATCGTCGCACCATCCTCCGACCCCTCTTACCGCTTTCCGACCTCCTTTCCCACTCGCCGCCCGCCAGACGAACTGCTGCCGTTGTCGTCAATTCGTATCAACACCAGCACACCTGCGATATTTTGACAGTCTCCACTAGCGCTCGCCTTACCCAACGCCCTTCAGGATGAAAACAATGCTAAAGACAAGGTCCCCGCTTTTTTCCTTTTGAAACAAAGCCCGCTTCCCCATTATCGGGCCGCCGAAAGTTCGGCACCGTGCACAAACAGACCCGCGCCCAGCAGCGTGCCCGCCCGACCCCGCCACCTGCCTTTGCTGCGCTGCGCAACCGCTCTTTGAGATTGCGCGATTGCTTCTGCCGTCGTCGTCGATGCTGTCATGTCACATGGGTTGCCTGCTTACACGTCTCTTACTATAGGGCCGCTCATTTAGCATCAGCAATGTCGGGTTCGCCCACGTCCGTATCCTCGCCCGAGGACCCCGCCGAGAACACGGCCGACGAGGAAGATTCCGAGGATTATTGCAAGGGAGGTTACCACCCCGTCACGGTTGGGGAGTCATTCAAGGACGGAAAGTATATTGTGGTGCGAAAGCTGGGATGGGGCCACTTTTCGACCGTATGGCTATCAAGGGACACCGCCACCGGCAAACACGTCGCTCTCAAAGTCGTCAGATCTGCCGCCCACTACACCGAGACAGCCATCGACGAAATTAAGCTCCTCAATAAGATTGTCCAGGCGAATCCGAACCACCCAGGTCGCAAACACGTTGTCAGTTTACTGGATTCATTTGAGCACAAGGGACCAAATGGTACCCATGTGTGCATGGTGTTCGAGGTGCTGGGCGAGAATCTGCTTGGCTTGATCAAGAAGTGGAATCACAGGGGTATTCCGATGCCTCTCGTCAAGCAGATCACTAAGCAGGTTCTCTTGGGACTCGACTATCTCCACCGAGAATGCGGCATCATCCACACCGACTTGAAGCCGGAGAATGTCCTCATCGAGATCGGGGATGTAGAGAAGATCGTACAAAAGGTTGTCGGCTCTGACGCCAGCGAGAAGGAGAACAATAGGAATGGACGTCGGAGGCGCAGAACACTCATCACTGGCAGCCAACCTCTACCTTCGCCGCTGAATGCTAGTTTCGATCGCGGCTCTATTTTCCCATCTCCTGGTGCGCCAAGTCTTGGCCAGATGCTTCATGACGGTAAGCATATAGACGGTCACATGAAACATAGTCTATGGGTGCCAGTTGCTAACCAAGCCATAGCCGAGTCAAAATCAAAGGAACCATCCCCCAAACGAGAGAAAGAAACAGGAGAGGACAGGCAGGGCCAACGGGAGAGAACCGCCGATATCTTGACGAAGGAGGTTTCTGGCATCTCACTGGACAAAGCCAGCCCTCTATCAACGGCGGGTGAGAAACGCAGGGCCGATGACATGCAATATGACATTATTAGTGTCAAGATTGCTGATTTGGGCAATGCGTGCTGGGTTAATCACCACTTCACCAATGACATCCAAACCCGCCAATATCGTTCCCCAGAAGTCATCTTGGGCGCCAAGTGGGGAGCTAGCACGGACGTCTGGAGTATGGCGGCCATGGTATGTTGAAATCGCGTGCTCATCGCATGCAAAAACACTGACAGCTTGACCAGGTATTCGAGCTTATCACCGGCGACTACTTATTTGATCCCCAATCGGGTACCAAATACGGCAAGGACGATGACCACATTGCCCAAATCATCGAGCTTTTGGGTCAGTTTCCTAAGTCGTTGTGCCTCTCCGGCAAGTGGTCGCAAGAGATTTTCAACAGACGTGGCGAACTGCGAAACATCCACAGGCTACGACATTGGGCTCTTCCAGACGTCTTGAAGGAAAAGTATCACTTTAAGGAAGAAGACGCCAAGAAGATTGCCGATTTCTTAACCCCACTGCTGGAACTCACGCCGGAAAAGAGAGCAAACGCCGGTGGCATGGCGAGCCATCCCTGGCTTGAGGACACCCCCGGGATGAAGGGCATCAAGATTGAGGGTGTAGAGGTTGGCAGCAGAGGAGAGGGAATAGAGGGCTGGGCCACGGAAGTGAGAAAGCGGTAGAGGCCATTTTGGGTACTGGTAGAAAACACGCAGAGGTAATGGCCTGAGTGGCGGGGACGAGGCGGTCGATATACATGATGATAGTATACAAGGGGAGTAACGCGTGAGACATGGGGGGGTGGTGTGAGTTGGTAAACGGGGTCGAAAATCATTGTCGGTCGTTCTCTCAAGTCAATTCTTGAGTTGGGGGGGGTTGGGTGGGGGATGTTGTGTGTCCTGTCCTTTTTTGTGCCTGTTGCTCTTTACCCAGCGAAATACCGCGATCTTTTAGTATTTTTGTTTGTTTTGTGCTCTCAACAGACTCATTACCATGTCTCTCGCGACCGAGGCGCGAGCGCAGCAAGACATTACTTTTTTTATCTTTTCCCGCCATGGAACCTTGGTTCTCGATGTTTTATACCTTTGTGGTTTTTGGTTGGGAGCGGGAGGGAAACGTAAGGATTTAGACAGATGAGAGGGAGAGAGCGTTTTACACACACACACACACACACACACACACACACACACAAACCCCGACCTGAACTGATCGGAGACAACATTGACGCAATGATCAAACGCCATGATACCTTCCCTTTTTTTTCTCTTACGTACAACTTGCATACTATCATTTGTTTTGTTCTTTTTCTGTTGGGGTAGGTAAGGTATCTAGGTTTAGAAGCTATCAAGTATCGTTATTAGCGTGGCGAGCAAAAGGGATAGTCGAAAAAAGTTATTACGTTGAACATGGTTTTTAAAAACGTTGAAATGGTATATCTTTTACTATCATTGCGTGTTGAGGGAACGAAACCGATAAATCGTCTCTATCGCTGATAATCTGTCCAAGGTAGGTGTGGTAATAAGTCACAATTTTGATTACGACATGTCTACCGGCCTACTCACGTCAGTTTTCCCTACAGCAAAGACAAAGAGAAAAGCAAAGATGAGCCCTGACGAAGAACTTATCATGCTTGCGTTATTAATTATTCTCCTGTTCAACCCCCAGCCCAAGCTGTAACTGACCTGCCAGAACTCCCGATAAGCCGGTCTAATCAGCCAGTGACCCTGTATCTGGTTCTCCCTCTCTCCAACCATTTCCATGTCTCGGCTTTTCTTTTTACATTATCATGAATACACAAGATTTTGCCCAGTGCCGCGCAATTCATCAATTTGCTATGCGGCAGAGCAGAAAACACCGAATATGTAGGAACTAGACCGGCGTCTTTTCCTGTAACCAATGCTGCAATGTCCTCATGTCCATCCTCGCAATAATCCCCCTCTTTACGGGCTCGACTTAGGCTTTCCTTCCCTTGTTCTTCTGCGTCATCTTCCTGAACGCTTCTATGCCGCCGGCACCAATAGGCCTGTGCTCACTAGCCCGAGCCGACCCGTCATATGTGCTGCGGGGGGCAATGGTATAGCTTGTGGGCAGTCCGGCAGGCTGGGCGCGGTTGGTCCTGGTCTCGGGAGCGAGCAGTCTCTCGCGCTCGAGTTCGAATCGGGACTTGTTACCGGCTGGTCGTTGGGTAAGCGTGATTTGGGAGCTACCCAAAGCCGCTTCCTGACGCTGGGACAACTTTGCCGCGCTGGAGGATAATGTTAGCAATCTTAGTAGCGTGGACGGGGGATCAGGGAAACGTACGCAATATCAAAGTCGCGGGTCTCGATTTGGCGCTTCTTGTAATCATCTGTCCGCTTCAAGATGGGCCGGCTCCATTCGCCAACAAGGCGCTCGGCGATGCGCTTGATGCCAATTTCCGGCCTCTTGCTCTTGGTATAAAAGTAAACTACCTTGCCAATACCGCTACTGAGAAGCACTTCCTTGTTGACTGGGAGTCTTGTAAGTGCATCGAAAATATCGCGTTGGATGTTGTAGGCAGGAAGACTGCCATCGTTCAGGGGCTCCAGGAAATATTTGACAGCCATGAGGAAATTGGTTTCGGGATCGAGAATGGAATCTTGAACAGCTGTCCGGTTGAGGAGAGCTGTGACCTGAGGAAGGAGCTGAAGCTTGTGAGTGGCTGCAATGCCCTCCTCGCGGGCCTTGTTGTCGGCGACACATGCGTTCTCCATGGCAACTTTGAGATTGGCGATCTGTTCATCGATTTCGTCTTCGAGATCCTAGAGAAGAATGTTAGAGAAGAGAATACAGTTAACGTTGCCAAATCAGCAAAAAGTACACATACGATATCATCCTTTTTGCGTCTACGCTTGGTGGTGGGCTTGAGGGCGGCATCCATGGCACGCTCGAGAGCCCGACGCCGTCGCTCCTCTGGGGTGAGATTCTCCTCGGGAACCTCTTCTTGAGGAACCTCCTTCTTGCCTGATCGACGCCCTGATTCGCCAGCGCGTGCTTTGCGCGGTCGACGGTCTCCATCCTCGATGATGTCGTTGGCATCCAGGTCGTCATCGTCATCTCCTCTCGCCCGCTTTTTTGGTCTGCGGCCTTCTTTGGGCTTTTTGTTCGTTTCGCTGTCTGTGATCTTTCTCCTACTGGCTTTCAATCCCTTGGTAATGTTCTCGTCGATGATGATGTTGGCGGTCTGTCTTTCCTCTACATCGGGTTCATAGTGCTCGAACTGATCCTCGTCGATTTCGGAGAGAATGTCATCGGAGTCGTTGGCCGCATCAGCGGTGCCGTCATGAGCATCGGCGGGTGCATCGACGGACGCATCAACGGGCGCATCGACGGGTGCATCGACGGGTGCATCGTCCCCGCGATCCTGCGGTGGAGAGCCAGCGTCGGACATGGCGCTGTGGTTCGGGGGGTTGCTGAAAAGAGTCGATCGTACAGTCGCAGGCAAGAATGGCAAGGCTGAAGGGGAGTTTGAGTGGATGGTTTGTTTTTCCGCAATTGGTGGAAGGCGAAAGGGCAGAAAAAGAGTCAGCAAATATGGGGCAGACAAGCCACGGCTGACTGGGAGTTTGGTAGAGATGGAAACACTGGGATGATGCGTTGACTTCGCAAAATTCGTCGAGTTGGTCGCGGTTTATCGAGACCAGGCAACTTTGGGTGTTGCTGACGTGAAAGCGTGCCAGACGCAACGAACCGTGCACCCAGGCCAACCGGAGTTTTCCCGTCAGGTGCGCGTCGATATGGCTTGGCTTGGCCGTTGAAAGACAAAGGTGGAGAATGAGCCAGGGCCTGGTGGCACACGTCGGGAATCCATCGAGCTGCCGGGGATGTGGGGCATTCCAGAAAAGTCCAATGATTTGTGAGTGTTTACTTTCGCAGCTTTCTGAGATTATTGGTTGCCACCGACGACAACAATCCTCCATCCCGCTGAACCTCCCGCCTGGAAAAACACCGTAAAAGGGAGCGCCGCGCATCTGTACTGGGCCCATCGGGACACCCAAACTCAACGCGAACACAGCCTGAAGTCTATTTTGCCCGCCTAGCTGTCCTGACCTGTTTGCGACTCCAGCCTGCATCATGGATCGGCGAGGGACGGAGGGCCTCATGGATTGGGAGCCAGAACGCCAACTTGGTATCGACCCCTCCAGTCCCTTCGCAGCAGCTCTACCCAAAAAGTTTGGACTTTGTAAGTTCTGATCTGGTTCTTCTCCACAACCCCTCCCGCAACAGAGCAGTATCGCCGGCCACCCTTCCCAACCCATCACTTTCCACATTTCCTGTCAACCTCCATCAAATTTATCATGGCATCAGCTGATCGCGCACCATTCCCCATAGCACCGTTCGAAACCCCAGTCTCTAGATTCAGCAAAGTCAGCAATGATCCATTCGCGAGCGTGGTGCGCAAAAGCTCACCACTGAAGCAAGACCACCCAGCTCCTCCGCATGCTGCTTTCTTCTCGCCTCAGATCCAGAACAAGCCTTCCGGTCCCGCATTTCGCAATCCAGCATTTACGACACCCCGCAACCCGGCATTCACCACACCGCAGAAGCGTTTCGAGGATACACCCATGTCTGAAGTTTCCGACGCCGACTCGAGTCCCGCTATGACCGATACCTCGATCCTGCCAGCCGACACTCCAGACATTGAGCACATCGGAATGAAATCAGCAGCGACACCCTCACCCATCAAATTGATGTTTAATCGAAATGTCGAGCGAAATCGACTTGCTGGAAAGGGGGAGCTTCCAAAATCTGGCCCCCGTGATAAGGTCAGGAAGAGAAAGCGACTATTTGGCGATAGAGATGTCGGCAGCGTCAGGTCCCGTCTCCCTCACGAGTCGGACGAATCGGATAGCGACATTCCCGAAGGCTCCAAAGCGCTTGTCAAGAATTCAAAGCAGAAGAAGATCAGGAAACGAGGTTGGCTGAGCGACTTTCTAGCGGCCCTCAGCGACAATCCCAACGCGCCAGCGGTTTTGTCCAGGTGGTTGCAGCTCGGCGCAAATATATTGCTTACGTGTT
Organism: Triangularia verruculosa; assembly: GCA_033296885.1. Lineage (NCBI taxonomy): Eukaryota > Fungi > Ascomycota > Sordariomycetes > Sordariales > Podosporaceae > Triangularia > Triangularia verruculosa. The sequence goes on along the minus strand of MU863927.1, from coordinate 132,819 downwards.
TGGCATTCATCGTCGTGATTGAGATCGGGAAGCAAGTACGGAACGATCTCTCCCTGGAAGGCGAAAGGGCCAAGGCCGACCTTATATCGGAAATTGGCAAGTGTGCCGAGGAGTTCAGCAGGAACAGATGTTCCCCCAAAGCCGAGCGTCCTCCTTATCTGGATGTCGTATGCAACGAGTGGGAGGTCTGCATGCATAGGGACCCCAATATCATTATTCAGACCAACATTTCTGTCCGCAAGGTGGCCGAAATCCTCAATGAGTTTGTGGGAGTCATATCTTACAAGACATGGGCAAGCTTTTACTCGTCTCTGATAGTCCTACCTCGTATGCTAACAATCTCATGCCAGGCTTTTCTCCTCACAATATTTCTTGCTACCCTTTTCGCTACCAACGTTGGCTTTGGTCGACTACGCGACCCAGGTCCTTCTCACCACACCAATGCCCCGGCACCGGCGCCCCCGCTACAGTCTCCTCCAGCAATGGCTCCGATGCTTCCGGTTCCATCGGATGGTTACTTTTGGGCACCGGTCGGCATGACACCCAAGAGTGTACGGAAGCAACTTCTTGGCGAGGCAACAGACACCGATGATTCTCCTGTTCAGAGGGCCATTATGGCACCACCACAAACCCCATCCCTTAGGAGAAGCCCCAGCAAGGAGTATCGGGACAGGGAGCGAGAAAGGGACAGAAGTCCGTCTAAGGGTTCCAGACAGAGGAGCCCCAGCAAGAACTACTGAGCACCACATCATTTCTTATGTCAGAGGGTATTGAAAGCACATGGCAATCTCTGTCATGGCCAAATCACTGCGTGTACTTATCTTTTATTCACTTCTTATGCTCTTTTATTTTTCATAGTACTTTCAACAGCATGGAGTGGGGTTGGTAAATAGGTTGGTTATTAGGCTGGCGAAGTTGGCGTTGAGCGGGCGTGCTCTCGTTAAGATATTACACAGATATTATCACTGTTTGTTATACAATGGATTCTCGTGTTACACAGTGGTAGCTCGTTTTCTTGCTCGGAAGACAGGTAATTACATCTCCCTTTCCCGGAGAGTCACCGGTCCTTCAGCTACTCAGCTTGAACTGGGACCATGCTTCTGAAGCTATGGAGCCTTGCGCCAGGTACTCCATCACCAAGCAAGCCGAAAGCTAGCCCGTTGCCGGTCCCCTATCTGAATAGGTATGCACAACACAAACTTGCTATTGCTATATACCTGGGAAAAGTACTATCAATTCCGCCAACCCGGGTTACCGAGTTGAGGGTCCCACAGCGGGCCGTGGCTGACACACTGATTGGCAGTCTGACGTTGATATGACGATACAAGCTAAACGAGGCCTCTTGCAGGCACCACCAACTACCGAGTACATAGATCGAGCAGATCTAAGATTTTGTTCAAGTAAGACGGTGCTAGAGCGGTCCCTGCCAATATTCCGGGCAACTTGGAGTCCAGACGCTCTCCTTCTATTCACTAAACCCGTTCCGTTTCCGGGGTAGTGGCCGCACCGGAAACAAGGCACTAATCACCGGTTCTCATTGAACTGAGTTCCCAAAAGGGACGTCATTTGGGCGTGCAGCGTCGCCTTGCGGCCATTCCAGACGATGACTGGCCAGTGAAAATAGAAAAACGGCCCCTTGATATGGATTATTTGTATCGAGTTCCGCAACAATCGCCCGTTTCGCCTCGTGCCTGCAGTGGCTTTGATCCGGAAGATTGATAAGACAACATAGCATTGTCTTAATGTCCTTACAATACATTCAGGAAGACACCGAGCATCATATTCAGATGCCGGATGCTTCTCTGTTGTTAATCTGTTCATCTGAGGCGTTGATCCTGACATCAGATAGAATCACTGAACTGAATGTAGCAGAGGCATTCATAATCTGGAGTCACCCACCCCTCCCTCCCCACAGGATGGCGGGATGGTGGTCCTAGCTCCTGGGGGTGGGGCGGCTATGGGCGGCCTTTCAAGGTTGGACCTTTAATTGTTCTATTTTTTGGCCTATGCTCCATCCAAGCTGCTGCCGGCCGGTTTCCAAGAACGCGGTCATCGAACTGCCCGCGCTGCCATCATACAAGCCTCAGCCTCTGCGAGGGGCTCCAGTCAAGCCCGAGCGCGCATTGCGTGTCCTTCAAGTTTCTCAATCAAGTATCTTCTTCATTCTCCGCCACGAGGCATCACGTATCAAGCCCACCGAGCTGCCCCACTGGCCTATCCGGCATGTGCATTTCCCACATGTCGTCTCTACATTTCCTTTCTCACCCCCAGTTACAGACATCGCGGGATTCATCAGCCACGTCGCAAACCTCGCCATCCGTCTCCTGTTCCACCAGCTCGGACAGCCCTCGACCCACACGGTAGCAAACCGCCCTGTGAGGAGCTGTTTATCCACAATTGACGCGCCTTCTTGCACTGTCCGGTGGTCCAAGAGCTCTAGCCCCACCACTCGGCATCTATCAGACTGGCGAAGAGTGTTTCGTGTAGTTAAGCATGTCGGCGCACATCACAGCAGCCTTTCCCGATAACACGTTGCCGGCCCGGCGGTGAGGCAGACAAGATAGCAGATATCGACGACGCCAAGGATGGAGCCAATGGGCGAAGATATGGATGGCAGCAACCCCGTTCCATCTCTGCCGCCGCCCACTCCCGGCGGGACCAATCCTGCGCCAGCTCATAGTTCGTCGTCGGCTGCTACCCCATCGTCTGTCTCGGCAGTTGGCCCTGCTTCTCAGCATGCCGGTGTATCTAAAAGAAGGAGAGGCCTCGGGGTTGTGACACCGAATGCTTGTACAGAGTGTCGCAAGAAGCGTGCAAAGGTTTGTGCTCCCACTCGGCACCTGGTCATTGTCCAATCGGTCTTGGCCTCCAAGCTGACAATCGTTGTTCCCCACCCAGTGCGACGGACAGAGACCATGCGGTCGATGCAAATCTCAAAAAGATGTCGAGTGCATCTATGAGATCCCGGTTCGTCAGTCCAAGGAGAACCTCCGGAACGAGATCGAGCAGCTCCGAAAGGCCCAGCGCTGCAATGACCAAGTCTTTACGGCCCTCACCCGAAGTGATCACTGGGAAGATGTTCTCAAGCGACTGCGCAACGGGCAGAGTGTTGAAGACGTCTCGGAATGGTTGCATAGTCTTCACTCCCAGCAAGGCGCCGGCGCCCTTCCCCCCATCAGTCGCATTATGGGCTCCGCCGGTGTTGGCTATGGCAGCGTGCCGCCTCCTCGTGGCATGGCTGGTTTTCCTGCTGGCCCATCAACTGGATACATGCCGTTACCTCCTGCGTACCATGCTGCGAGTCCGGTGTCCAGCCAGGCCCCATACAGCATTCACCCTGAAGATCATCAGAGTCCTTGGGGTGGCCACTTTTCAAGCCAGAGTCACACTACACGCAGTGGTTCCGCCCCGGATATTATGAACTGGAGTTCTTCGGACACGATCCGACCGCCTCCTCATTCGCGTATTGGGTCGTGGATCGAGAGTCAAGGCAGCTCCGCTGTTGATACTGCCAGGTTCCGTGGGTTGGACAACGTCTTGGCTCCCGACTTTCCAGAGATGCGAGTGCCAACGGCTACATGGACAAATGTAGCATCGGATCCAACACTTGTTCAGCATCTTCTAGCGTTATACTTTTGTTGGGAATATCCCACCTTTGCCTCGCTGAGCAAGGAGCATTTCCTGCGGGATTTCACCGACGGCCGTCCACGGTTTTGTTCACCCATTCTTGTGAATGCGCTGCTAGCATTAGGATGTCGGTTCTCGAGCAAACCAAACACTCGTTCCAATCCAGATGATCCATACACCTCAGGAGATCACTTCTTCAAGGAGTGCCAACGTCTCTTTTACCAGGAGACCGATCATCACAGCCTGACAACTATCCAGGCTCTTGGGATCATGTCCATCCGGGAAGCTAGTTGCGGGAGGGACTCGGAGAGTTGGTATTATGCTGGACAAAGCATTCGTCTTGCGATCGAGATGGGGCTTCATCGTGTGGATGACGGACGGGATGACGATGTCGCCGCTGTTCAAGCCGCCACGTTTTGGGGGGCATTTGCTTTGGACCAGTAAGCACACACATTGGCTATTGGCCTTGTTTTTTCCGCCCCTCGGCCAGCCTAACATATTATGTCTAGTGCATGGTCCTTAGCAACTGGCTCTCTTCCTCAGTGCTCCTGCTTCCCACGACTTCCGCCCAAACCTGCGATCATAGACGACATTGAGGCCTCTTTGTGGATTCCCTATACAGACGACGGTAAGGGGATCACCATCAACGGACCACCAACAACCTATGGAAGGCTAAATTCAACCTCAGGCGCACCGCTCGAGAGGTCGTGTGAGCAACCCTCGAATGTGCGGTCGGTCTACAAATGTTTTTGCGAGCTCAGCGTGCTCGTGCACCAATCCCTGTACATTATGCATTCTCCTGGGCGGCCCCTCACCAGCAAGGACCTGCTTGCTATTTATACGCAGTACCTGGATTGGTATGATCGAATCCCGGAGGTTCTCCGCCTAGGCCACAATTTTACCCCAGCGGTTTTGTTTGCCCAGTAAGTTCTCTTCTTGATGCTCCACATCCTTTTCTGACCTATGCTCATATTGTTCTTTTTTGCAGCATGTACTATCACTTTGCCATTCTTCTCCTTTTCCGGCCCCTGATCAAGCTTCGCATCATTGGCTCTAGGGTGTCACCTCGGGATGTGTGTTCTCAAGCAGCGGACGCCATCTCTGGTCTTCTGCGCTCGTATTCGCAGCTCTACACGCTGAGACGCACACCATCATTCGTGCCTTACTTTGTGCTCACGTCGTCGATTATGCATCTGGCCATTGGGGCGGCCAGGTCAGACGAGCATAACCGAGGCTCCGGTGCCGGTGGTGATAGTAACCAGTCGGTGGAGAGAGCGGCACAAATAGACCCTCGAGTTGCTGATGCGCTCAGTCGCGGTATTGCTGACCTGACAGAAATGGCCCCATGCCACCATTTTGCCGAACAAGCGCTCAACATCTTGCGCTTTTTGGCGAAAAAGTGGGATATCAAAGTCAACATTGAGGCAGCGAAAGGGGAACCAGCAATGTCTGATGAGCCCGACATGACGGACTCGTCCACTCGCCCAACTACCAGCAGCCTCAACTTTTTTGCCCCCAACTTCGGCCAGTCCGATTTCAGCAGTACGTGGGGCGAAGGTAATGGAGCAGTAGCCGGCACAAGGAAGGGACAAGCAGACAAACCGGCGGGCGCCGAGCGCATAGCCAGCAGTCTGGAGAATCCTTTGTTCTGGCCCTTCCCGATGCAAGGCCGGCCGATACTAGCCAGCGGGAAGGAGTTGGAGGAGGCAGGCTTCGAGTTGTTATAAAAACACCCACTCAGACACCTTGAAATGCTACAACTCCTTGGGGTCGGTGTTGATGACGGAAAATGGAATAGTTTAGGAGTGATTAAGCATGGGACTCGTGTGGAATACAAGAAAGCGATATCTATGGCAGAGTTATAAGGGCCGGTTGTCATTGCTGTGCGGCGCTGGAGTCAAAAGGTCTGGATGGCGCGGCGTTTGGCTTACAACTCGATACCCCCCATTTACACTAATGAAAACCATAAAGAGACCAGACAACCCTCTGTTGCTCTGCCGTCTTTGCTGTGGACCACCCGTCCCTGTTCCCAAGAGTCCTAAGAGCCGCAAATAATGGTTCCATTCTTTCCCGTTCCCCGCTTCCTACCGGGGGAATTGAAGGATGGGGCCGGTGATGTTGTCCAGCCGACTTCCTTTCCCCGAAACACCACCTCCTGTAGGGCACGGCTGGCCTGGGGCCGCAGCTGATACGAAGAGCAGAGGCGGATGCACATCGCCCGAATTGGCACGAAAAAGGAAGCTGCTGACTGCATTTCAGGAAATGTGTTGGAGATTGATGAGATTCTCTTCTTTTCTTCTTTGACGCCATCACGATGATGTCGGAAAGGGCCGCCGCACTGTCGTTACAATTCCCCTTTCCATGCCTTAGCGTTAGCCCCTTGCTCCGCTTGCTACACGTGGTGTCAGGGGTCTGAAAAATCTCTTGAGGGAACAGCAGATTCTCGATCCTGATTATGATGATATGATGGGATGGCAGTGTGGAGAGATCTGAGAGCCCCGGGACAACCCTTCGCAACCCCGTCTAATAAGCAGAGTTCGTCGAGGGGTGGGCAGTCTCGAGGGGCAGACAATGGACGAGTGAGCCAACATCCCCACACGCGTGGTGATTGGATGACACGCTGCAGGCTTGGTGTTTCGAAACGCCAGAACCAGCAGCTTCCATGGTGCGTGTTGCCTCCGGGGGTGGTTTCAGGTGGTCAGCCCCTCCAAACGCTTCCCCAATCAGAAAGGCTTGTCTGCTGAAGAAGCTTGGGAGTTCGCTCCCGCAGACACCTTCCCTACGATCTCCCGCACCCTGTCCTGTCGTTTTTTTCTTCGCTGCCAGGTGTGCGGCCCAATGCCTGTTCAAGGTGTCCTTTTTGTTGCTTGATTGACGTGGTTGTCATCGCTTGTTCTCACAGTTGTTTTTTCTTGCTTCTATGCATTTTGCTCCCGGTGCGTCGGTGCCTCCGCCCAGACCAATTCAAACCCCTGGTCCCTGTCTGTTGGTTAGAGTTGCACCACCCGATTTCCCTATTCCTATCGACAAGGCAGGAGGAGCTCGAAGCTCGCTACCTCGTATTATATCCTCCAGTCTCCCACCTGTCACACGCGCCTTGTCGTCTTGATCACCTCTTTTTCCTCCTTTTCGCTAAATCTTGCAACTGGCAGATGCCATGACGGCCTGGTAGACCGGCTGCTTTCTCTTCTTCATTTTACGCGTCTTCAATTCGATTGCTTTTCCTTGCCTTCGGAGCTCTTATTTCCTTGGTTCATTCCCACCTTATTAGCTACAGCTTTTTCATCTGATTCTCTTCTTGATGGATCCGTTTGCAGATCCAGCCGCCGACACCTTGGCCGCGGCTCGCCTTCACGTCCAAGCCCTCACCGATTGCGGGCTACCGCGCGAGGCTCTTTTACGGGCGCTTCTTGAAAATTATGGCGACGGTATGTTGGGCGCGCCAGTGTGATTGAGGGGGCGTTCTAACGTGGGAATAGGTTCATCGACTGGGACCGCCAGTGCGGCGCCTGTGGGGATGGACATGGGCGGCTACCCTCAACCACATCAGCAACCGCAGCAACAACAGCATCTTCAACAGCAGCCGCAGCCACATCCACAGTTGCAGCAAGGGCAGCCTTCGCCACAACTACCATCACAGGGCCCTCAGACAGTCATTCCAGGGAAGATGATGCAACACAACTTTGGTTACCATGGCACAAGGCTGTCGATATCGACAACATCGAGCGCGCAATCATCAGCTTCAGGGAGGGCCAGCGTACTATCGACCGCAACCACCATGAGCTCCGTCTCATCTCAAGCAGCGGGAGGACAGGACATTGCGCCGCTGCCCACGCCGCCTGCGCCGCCCGTAAAGAGCAACAACAGGGGGACTTCCAAACCGCAAGGGGCCTACTGGTGCACTTTTTGTGACGTTGCCTTCCAGCGCAAGTTTGATTGGAAAAGGCATGAGGATGAGTTTCACGAGAGATACAAGCGCTATCCGTGTCCAAACTGCAATCGCATCTTCTGGGGAGCCAACACATTCAACCAGCACCATAAAAACGCCCACGGCTGCACAACATGCCCGCACGCAGATCGGGTGGTGCGCTACACCCAGCGCAAGACCGCATGGTAAGTTGCGCCTTTGCTTATTTGTTTTCATCATCTCTACCCCCGTTGGTGTCTGTGAAGGAGGGGTAAGCAGCAGGATTCCGTTCCCCAGATCCTTGCTCAGCTTCCCGCCCCCAGACAAGGCTCCCGACTCGCTGTCACAGCCGGCCTCTCGATTTTGCCAGCGTAGCGGACCAGAGCGGACGGCTGACATGTTATTTTCAGGGCCTGTGGATTTTGCGGAGGATTTCTCGCCAGCCGCGATCGGTATTTTGACCACGTCGCCCGCCACTACGAAGATGGATGCAACAAAGGACACTGGAACCACTCACTCGTCATCTACGGCCTGCTTCATCAGCCTTCGATCAGCAATGCCTGGAAGGAACTCGACACCGCACTTTACGGCCATTTGCCACGTGATCAGCAACCGATGCTCGAATGGGATGTCAAGGTGACCGGCAACGCACCAGGATTCTTGGAAGGTGAAAGCCCTGGAAAACTCCAGGATTTGCTCGAATTCTTTAACGAAAGTAACGACGACCCGAGATTCCTTGCACGACTCGCCCACGATCAGGCGAATATTCGATTCCGGCACGAGGTCCTGCAGCCTGGTGGCATGTCTCCTACCGATGCGGTCTCACGGCCTATTTCGGAGCCCCCGAAGCTGAAGTCCTCTGCTTCAGCTAAGCCGCTTTTACCGATTAAACATATGTCCGCGCCGCAGCTCTCTGGGGGATCAGACGGACCTCCACCCGCTTATGACAGCAGTTCTGTACAGCCCGTCCTGAAGAAACAACGGAGCATGGCACATTCGCTGGATTCATCGTATTCTAAGCCTCACATGTTTAGCACACCACCGCCGCAACAGCAGCAGCTACCACAGCCACCACATTTACCTTCTCATAAGCTGATCAACAACCCGTTTCTTCCCGCAGCCCCAGAGTCCCAGCCTCCCAATCTCTTAGAAATTCAACTGGAGACCACGGCACCCGGAGGATTCTACGACTTGACGCTCACGCATGTGCACCCGCATATTCAGGGTCACAATATGAACAATATTGCCCAACAACAACAGCAACAGCAATTATTACAGCAGCAGCAGCAGCAGCAGCAGCAACTATCGCCGCAAGAACAACAGCCACAATTCTTGCCGCAGATTAACCCGATCAATCTATACGACGACTGGAGCAGCATGGTGGGGACGATGGTGGACGACGGAACGCAAACGTGGTGGCAGGCGGCACAACATCCGAATACGCATCAAGGACCACCTCAGTGAAGTAGTTCTTTTCCGCTACTTTGCAGTTCTTTGCACTACATCACATTGATTCTCATTTGTCTTGGATTCTGGAAATGGTCACGGGCTTGAAAGCAGGCAAGGCGTTCTTGGGACAGTCTTTTTGGTTTTTCGAATACCCTTCTGAAATTTCTCTTCTTATTCCCCTGCGGGTCTGTCATTACTACATCATTTTTCACACACCACTTTTACCATTTACCTGTCGACTAGGTCATTTTTTGTCATTTCGGTTTTCTTTTTTGCTTTTCTAGGTTATATACGAAACGGCATGGATGGCGATGGGGAGGCAAGGAATTGGACAGAGGCAGGCAACGCAAATCAGCACTGGAGGGAGGCATGGTAGAGGCCGCGTGGGTACGGGTGGACTGGTAAGCAGGGTGGGTGCGGCGGAATTTTCTCGATTTGTTCCATTTGGAAAATAGGGGGTTTTCTGGAAGCTGGCTTGAGCAGGGGAGTCAAAAGCTCGGTTGGATGAATTGAGGAGGGGCTTCCCAGGGGAGAGTGGGGCCACTTGTATTATTATATTCTCTGGTTTCGACACTTGTTGAATCTGGAACAGGAGTAGTAGAGAGAGATCTCGAACTTCACAAGATAAGAAAGCTTGGACATTGGAAAACCGTCATCCGTTTTCAAAAACACAACAGGCAATCTTCCAGAAGCCACTTCCCTGCATCTTCAATTTTAAGATTCCCACGGGGGGGTGGTTCATAGTTTCCCGGTTGCAAGACTAAACTCCGGGCTGGGATCATGAACATGGCCTAGTGTATATGAGCCGATATTATCATCTCGGAACCGTTCCAACACTCCGGTACCGACCGATATTCAGCGAGCTGCCGACGAAGAAAACCCACTTTATGTGTCTTGGGTGACGGACTCGCGGGTGGGTTGTAGGCTGACCGTTGAAAAGTTTACAAGCGGCGTCAGGAATTGGCATGTGATCGACAAGATCTGCCTCGCGTGTCCGCCGAGAAGGTTTGTTGGACGGGCGGACTTGGGAGGTGGGGGGCAGGGGTGAGTTTTGAGGCGGCGGCTCCACGCAACGACCCCCGCGATAATTACATACAATCTTGTTGTTGTTGTAAAAGTGTTACCCACTTATGTCAGCGCGAAAAACCTGAAACAAGCGCGGATATGTGAGGGGTTGAGGGAGATAGGGGGTAGAAAGATGTAGGTAGATTTTAAAGAGACGGATTATCGGGAGGAGACTTGGAGCTGGGAGTGGAATGGATTAGATACTAGGGGGTTGGTTGATTGGGAGGGGGGGAGTTGTGTAAATGTGCCATGAAAGATGCGCGGTTGTGAATAATGCGTGAGGTTGATTGATGATGGGCTTTTTGGGGAAGGGATTGCAACCATTGACGTTTCTGTCGAGGACCGGGATGTAGTTCTATTTGATGTCACCGACTACTTTGACAGCTTATTTTCGGAACCAGTCAGGACTCGGGATACTTCTGGTTTCCAAGGATAATAACTGCCTTTCACGATGGGGGAATACTTTGTGTAGTGATATCCGCTGGCTACCTACCCACGTCCTGGACAGAAAAACTGGCACTACAAAGTGGGAATACAGCATTAAAAGATAATTAATAGGCCTGGAAAGATAGTTAAAAGGCTTTAAAGATAGTCAATAGGCCTTGGCAAATCTCGACGATACCTTAAAAGATAGTTGATAGGCGTTTTCTACCATTTTAAAGGTGTGACTCCGGCTTGCAGTACCAATCATTTTGTCCACGGCGTGCTACCTAAGGTAGGTAGGCTTTTCTCTGGCTTCGCTCTTTCCTAGGTAGTTTTCAAGTTCGCTCTTTCTTGGTTCAGGTCTAGGTATGCTCGGCTTAAGGCTTGCCCTCGGCAATTAAATAGGCAGATAAAAGGCGCAGTAGCGGGAGGGACACCACCTTCAATAGTTGCTCCTTTCCATCAACCTGCAGTACCGCAATGTGGTGCTGCAAAGGGGACTAGACCAGCTGGGCAGCAAAAGTCTCGCCAATTACTTTCACAACTAAAGTCTCCCGCTTGGAAATCGGTGAGAAAATACCGGTTCAATCATATCTCAAGTTGTCCGGTCTGTCCTCGAGTTCCCGTGACCCGGCGTTTATCAATCATGGATTCCACCATCAACCCGACTGCATCGAGCTGTCTCATGCTGCTCTCAATCAATATCTCGCATGATACAACATGAGAAGCAATGCACGATATAGAGCCTCTCCATGGCCGCTTTCCATCAAATCAAATAGTAAGACATGGAAAGTACCGAGACATACAGCTCAGCTTCCCCCGATAACGAAGCACCACCCCCCTCCTCGCTCGACCGACCGATCGGGAGTCCAGACCCAACACACACCCGTGACCGACTTGTCCCCAATCTAAACACGCCACAGCAATACTCCTCCTCCAAGACTATTTCACTGCAAGGCTTTGCTAAGGTAGAGTGGAAACACGCAATATTTCAGTGTGCTGCCACCTTCCCGAGTACATCAACGTCGTAGCCGACCCTCTCTCTTTACCATGCAAAGTACAACTAACTGTCTCCCACCAACAAAAGGGAAACAATCGCGATTCGTCGACCCAGACTTCGAACATGCATTTTATGGCCTTGGCGCAGGTGATTTTGGGTGCCAGTCGGGTCAACAAGCCGACTATGCAGGAGCTGCGTTGCTGACTGTGTACTGCATGGCTTGATATTAGCCAATCGACTGTTCCAATTGAAAGGAGACTATTGGGCGGGACGGGTGGTGGTGAGGAAGGTGGATGGTACGCTGATTTGGGTGAAAACCGGGGGGAGAGGTGTATATAATCGAGGGGCGGCCAGTCAGAATGAATTGGATGGGTAGTTAGTTGCTTTTGGGTTCTTGATAGATTGGGGAACTTGAAAGACAGGGAAGGGAATTGTTGAAAAGGCATTTTTCTGTGCAAAAGAAATGGTTCGGCTTTTGTCGTGCTCAGTGCAGCTCCTTGCGGCCACTGTTGTTGGTGTTGGGGCTCGGTCGTCGAAGCCGCCGGCTGCTACAAGTTATGACTATGTAAGTGTTTGACGCGGCTAGGTACTCTTACACGGAGCGCTTCACTAACTCGTAACAGGTGATTGTGGGGGGTGGCACTGCTGGGCTTGCTCTTGCGACTAGACTGAGTCTTGGTTTGCCTAATGCCGGAATCATTGTCATCGAGGCTGGTCCGTCTGGCCTTCATGAGGATGGTATCAATGTCCCGGGCTTAAAAGGCAGCACCGTTGGAGGGAAGTATGACTGGTTCTTTCCGACCATTCCCCAGAAAGCACTCAACAATCGAGTCGTGTTCAATCCCCGAGGAAAGGTCCTTGGTGGTTCTTCAGCCATCAACTTTGTTACTTGGGACCGACCAGCCGCGAGAGAGATTGAAAAGTGGAAAGAACTTGGAAATCCAGGATGGGGCTGGAAAGAGATGGAAGTGGCAATGGAGAAGGCCGAGACTTTCATCGGAGGCCCTTTAGGATCCGGAACCAGCGGCCCGGTATATGCTTTGTATAACCGCCAGAAGGCGGTCTTTTTGGACGCTGTTGCTCCTACTGTCTCGAGCCTGCATGGGATCCCTTTGAACTCGGACTCCATCCAAGGTAACCCAATCGGCATTGGCTACCAGCCTACCAATGTCAACCCGACTTCGTACAACCGGTCCTACAGTGCGACTGCATACCTACCAAAGGCCAAGTCTAACCTCGTGGTCCTGACAGAGACTCGCGTTGCCAAGGTTAACCTACAGAAGAGCGGCAAGCTTCAGCGAGCAACTGGTGTCACTCTCACAGACGGTACTATCATCACCGCCCGCAAGGACGTAATCTTGTCGGCAGGCTCCATCCAGTCACCAAATCTTCTTGAGCTCTCCGGAATTGGCAGGGCCGACGTTCTCAAGGCAGCCAAAATCAAACAGCTCATTGATCTTCCTGGCATCGGAGAGAACTACCAGGAACACCTCCTGGTATCAATAAACTATCAAGTCCGGGACGACTTCATCACCGGTGACCGAGTCAATTACAACGCAACCTACAGAGCAGAACAATGGGACCGCCGCCTCAACAACCAGAGCTCTTGGTTTGACGATGCCCGCTCCTCGATCCTGTTTGCCAACTGGAAGCAGATCATTGGTGGGTCTGACAAAGCCCAGGTAGCTCTTGCCCGCTCTGCCCTTGCCGGGTCCAAAGATGTTGGCCACAAGTGGAAGCTTGAGCAGCTGTCCGACCCTACGATCCCGCAAATCGAAATGATCTTTACATCTCGATACTTTGGCAACAAGGGCTACCCCCCGGTTGAGACCCCCTTGAATGGAAAAGGCTACATGGCGATTATCGTGGGCCTGATGCATCCCCTCGCGACGGGGAGCGTGCACATCAACCCTGCCAATGCCACCCTCGGAAACCCGATAATCGATCCCAAGTTTCTTAACAACGAGTACGACATTCAAGGCTTGATCCACGCGCTGAAGTTTGCGAGGAAGATCCTTCAGACAGAACCGCTCAAGTCGGTGGTGGTGACCGAGTATGAGCCTGGGCTGGATGCCGTCAAGACCGATGCCGACTGGAGAACCTATTTGTTGAACAATATGGGGATTATTTTCCACCCGATGTGTACTGCGGCGATGTTGCCGAAGAAGGATGGCGGGGTGGTGGACCCGAAGCTGGTGGTGTATGGCACGGAGAACTTGAGGGTTGTGGATGCGAGTGTGATTCCGGTGCAGATTTCGGCGCATCCGCAGACGGTGGTGTATGGCATTGCGGAGAAGGCGGCGGAGATCATTATCAAGGAGGCCAAGGGAAAGTGATGGAATATGTGGCTCAAGTACCGACACTGATGGGCAAGCGTACAAGGTCATGAGTGGGATGGGTTATGAGACCGGCGGCGACTCGAATTTTCTTTCTTAAACCTATCTTCAAGGAGATCTTTGTCCACAAGCAATACTATGAGGCCTTATCATCAATGGTTCTTCCACAGCGTGAAAGAAGCTGCTTACAATCATCAACAAGGACATTCCTATACCTACATTGCGTTTGAGTAGGTAGTTAATGCGCTGCTTCAACTCCCACATCGGACGCCGGTGCCGGCGCCGCTTCCACGCCAGCCGAAGGCTTCCTCAATATGTCGTCACAATTCGCCTCGAACCTCATATTCCACAACTTCGCCGAAACAATAAACCTCTCCGTCCTCTCTAACTTATGTTCCCTTCCAAACATGGTCTCGATAAACTCAACCCCAGCCGCCTTCCCAAGCGGCGCTGATTGGCCACCTTGACCACTGGCCATGGTGCGCAGCATCGGCTCCTCGCACGCGTTCAGGAGCTTGCGGAACCTATCCATCAGCCGGTCCCCTGAGTAGATGAAGTCGTCCACAAGCTCCTGATTGGCCGGGTCGGATATTTTGGGGAAGACCTCCTCGGAGCGTTTTATGCTGCCCGCTAGCTGTATGAGAAGCAGCCACATGTCGCCAGCCATGTCTGATATTGGTGACGGCGCGCCATAGTGGTAGACGGACCAGTCGTATATCCATTTGCCGATGGAATTGGCGTCAAAGACGGAGCCCAGGAGGATGATGGGCTCTTCGGTGGGGTCCCATGATTTGAGAGAGTATCCCGCAGGAATGTTGTATTTCTTTGCGTCTTCTACGGTAGCCATTCGCTGAGGCGGAGGCCTGTTCTTGGTTTTTGGGTTCTTGTTTCTCGGGATTGCCGTGTCGTAGGGGGTCTTATCGCCCTTGATTGGACTGTCGTTCGCTGTTGCATACGTCCCATGTGAAGTATACCTCGGGGATTCTGGGCGTCTGGGTAAGTATTCGCTACCATCTGTTGCATGCGGAGCATAGCGGCGTTCTCGGGATGGGGAATGATATCTCGTGGAATACTCTCCGTCTGAAGTATAGCGCGGGGAGGCGCTGCCATCCGAGACCTCGGCCTCCGTCTCTCGAGACCTACCAGGTGAAACCTCTCGAGGCTTTGACTCAGCTTTGGCGATTCGCATCTGTTTGGTTTGAAGAATGATATGAGCGAGCCCCGCAACGTCCTCCTCGTCTGAGTCCGAGTCTGCATCGATCGCTCGTTTTCTCCTTTGATTTTGGTGTTCGCTCTGAGATCGTTTCGGTTGATGGCACTCGCTGCATTCATTGGTGTCCAGAGCATCCCCCTTCACAGACTTCAATGTCAGGTTGGTAGGAGGAGGCGAAGGTGCAACGAGATCGTCATCAAGTTCAATCACGACCCGAGTGAAGTTCTTCTTGCAAGTCGGACATTGCATCCGAGCTCCCAACTTGCCTGGAGAGACTGTATGACACCATGGACAGCTCGACAAGCCAGTGTCGCCTGCTCCGACAGCTTCTGGAGCCTCCGGAGCTTTGCAGACTATACTCATATCTACCTTCTGGTAGGGCACGAAAGCATCCTCGAATGTGGCGGACCGGTTAATCTCTTGATGACTGGCGCTCTCATGGAGCGAGTACATTTTCCGTCGAATTCTTCGCTCGCCTTTTCTGCCTTTGAAACGGTCGTTCAAGATAAACTCGAATGCCTCCCACGAAGTAATGGTCTTGAGATGAATGGGGAATGTGCGTCCTGTGGCATCTTCCAGTACAAAGTGCTCGCCGTTGTTAACCCCTCTCTCAAGTCTTAGGAGTACTGCTCCCATGGCGGTCAGGTCTTTCGACATAGTAAACATCATCGTCAAAATCTGAGACGCCGAGCCTTGCAAGTTGACCCCCAGCCCGGAAAGAAAATCTAGCTTTGATATCATGCGCGATCCAAGGAACCTAAAAGTCTTTTCGATCGATTGTCCGTATTGTATAACGACGCTAGTCGTGTTTGTCTCGGCTTCATCAATCCTTTTGGCCGTGGTTTCCTGGCTCTGTTGTATGAGGCGTCTGAATTATTGTCAGTTGTGGCATCATATGGGAGCTCTAGCAGAATCACGTACACGGCTGTAACATCGAGAAGAAGATTCAACGACACTGTGAGCCCAGCCACCTTTGCCCGGAACTGCTCGACATCTCTCTCTTCGAACTTCCATTGAATCTTTCGAGTCACGTCCTTCAAGACATTACCCGATCCACCACTAGCCAGGCTTGGGCCATATTTACTGCATATTTTGTCTCGAAATTCTTGAAGAGCTGCACAGACCTGGTCGACAGTTGCTTGGGCTATCGCTCCAAGATCTTGCAATCCAACTGCAAACCCGGGGCCTTGATATATTTTCTCCACTTGCTGGAGCGACTTTTCGAGTAAGCTGAGCCCCTCAATGAGCTCGCGATAGGTTTTGTTCGAACCTCGGCAGTCGTCCAGTGCCAACCTGATGTCGTTGATGAGCGATATAAGTGCCAGAAAGTCACCGACTGCGCCAAAAGTTAGCGCGAACTCCATTACTTCCTCGCACCCCACTGATTTGGTGGTTTTCTTTCTGGGGCTGTGATGCAGGTGGACTCAAGTTGATGTTGATGAAGCGCTGAAGTTAGGCATCGTGGTGCCAAGGAGGTGTCACACCAGAAAGGCGCAGTACGGTGGTGTTTTTATGACTCTGTACAAGTTGCCCCACGGTAAATCGAAATTGGAAAATCCACGGTTAAAAAGCCTATTGCCCGGGCCACCTGCACCTTCTTTGCCAAGCCCACTGCACCTTCCACGCCTGGCAATTACTGGCCAATCAGAAAATTCAATTGCGGGCGCACCTTCCTTCGTTCAATTGCGCTCGTCAATTGCGCTCGTTCAATTGCGACCGTTGGTTCAATTGCGTGCGCATTGCGATACATTCTCATTTGAAAATATTATGCAAGCCCTCAAAATTTAATATGTGAAAATTAACTATTTAACATTTTAGTCTAGCCGTATAATGTAAGGCTGTGGTGCGCAAGGCTGTGGTGCGCAAGGCTGTGGTGCGCAAGGCTGTGTGGCAAGTGGTGCAAGTGTTGGTGGTCTAAGCCATATCGGGTACGGTGGCTCACGTGATCTGGGCCTTAGGGGGCTCTTTCCCAAACGCTTACCCCGGTGCAGGGCCACTTTCCACCTGGGATTTCTCCACTTTAAATTTATTGTGGGGCAACTTGTACAGAGTCATAAAAACACCACCGTAGCGCAGCGCGGGTTTCGGCACCCCTATTGGCTCAGACTGAACAGGAAGCCCATGCAGGCGGTCCTTGAGGCTGACTGGTCAACGGATTAAGATGCTGCTGACATCCAACACAAACTGGACAAGGCGGTCAGGGGGCTTGGCAGCAGCATTATCGAAGTTACTTGTACGGATTCCTAAGGGTACCGTATAATCTCGAGAAAGTCGGAAACTAGAAGTGGATTTTGCTGTGGCTAGATCCAATAGGATATCATACACCAGCCTAGAAAGTGGGCATACTGTGGATCTCCAAAGCGAGACAACAGCAAAAACGTTGTGGCTTACGTCTGGAAGCTACTCCACTTCTGGTTTCCGACTTTCTCGAGATTATACGGTAATATCATACCAAAGCCAAGTGTCAGAAAGTCCGCCGTCAAGAGTCAAGGCACGAACAAAGTGCAATTTGCGGCAGAAGATCACTTTACATGGAGTCAGAAATCAAGTAAGTAATACTCTTTCAAGTATCCTCTATATAAACAACCTAATTGCAGTCCGTTGGTCATCTCATTTCCATGTCATCGTCGTCGCATCATAATTAATTGGCAGAAAGCCTCTTTGCCGCCTGCCGCGCAAACTCCAAAATCAAAATGTCGCCCCAGATATAGAAAATAGCCGAAATATAAGTGTAGGCGAGGTACCCATCGGTGTTATTAAAGATCGCAGAGGTGCCCCGAACTGAGGGATCGACCCTGGACACGATGCCGAGAACGACCTGGCCTGTTAGGACGGGAACGGTGGCTGACGTGAAGGGATACAGCGCACAACGCTCGGCCTGCAAAAGAGGAAAAGTTAGCGGCGGATTTGCAAAGACCTCTTGGGTCGACGAATCCCTGGAATACTTGTTGAGAAGGTCTGAACTGACACTTGAGATACCGACACGGCTAGCATGGGAAATTCTCTTGAACAGGCTGACAGCGATGACAAATGTTGTCACGGCGAGCAAGGCGAGGTATGCGTGGCTGAGATTTGGATAGGCTCGCCAAAGATCGTCATAGGCGCTACGAACGTAAGATCTAAGAAAAGGTATAAGAATCATGGGTACCTAGGTAGGTGGAGTTCAAGCAGGATGCTAGCGGGCATGTACTTACTGAACAGCTCCCATGATGAAAAGGATCGTGGCGAACAGACCGATAAACACGATGAAAACGTATTGTATGACCCGCAAGAACGACATGGGCGATGATGCTGTAAACTTTCCTGACGCTAAAAGCGCCGTGATGAAGACGAGTGCCGTTTCAGCGGTCGAAAAGAAGTTCACTGCGGTGTAGTGTGCCATGTATTCTTCCGAGCTAGGCCCTAAATGCCACTGGCCAACAACGAGCAAGATATTGGACACAATGGCGCAAACTGCGGCAGCTAATGCGACGGCCCGGACTACTGTCAGGCTTCCCTTAGTTTTCGAAGCGGTGTTGTTTTCGACATCGTCAGGATGCGTCTTCCCGCTTGTCTTGTTCTTGCTGATCAGGTCGAGAACCAGGCGAGTCGAGACATAGAGTGAACCGGCGATAGCGACGCCAGCTATGGTTGTCAATCCTGCTGCCGCTCCGGTGTAGTTGAAGCTCATGATAGTTGTTTTATGGAAGGAGTGTTGACTGTGGTGATGATACCTAGGTGACCAAGTTCGGACTGATCTGTACATGGGGGCATTGGATTGATATACCTATACATGCCGTTCCTCACATGTGCCGCCGCACCATTTTCAAAAATATTGGAAGCCGAGACATGGGCCCGATGTGCCTCGACCTTTGACCCCCGTGGCGGTGCGGTGGTGTACGAAGTGTTGTTGGCTAGGATGGCCAGTTAAATGCGAGGCCAAGAAAATAACTACCACCTGCATCAGCAATTGGGCTCCCGGGTTTTCGACTCAGCCCCCTGACTTCGTCTCCTGATGAGTGTTTAAGTGCTAGCTTTTACGAGTGTACGCTTTGGGGTTTGATAGTGGCTAAGCAATGACCGGGTCTCTTTCTCTCGAAGTCACCTGTCGTCTTTGTCAAAAGATGCTAGATCATTATCACAACAATCGCCAAGCACTTGTTCATCTGCGATCTCAACCTCCATTTTCATGGACGACTGCCTGTGTAACACGTTGCCAACACAAGTCGAGTATCTAGCACTGCATTTTGGTGACAACATGCTTACCAAGGTAGCTACCTACTCACTCCCGGAAGATCAAATTCTGGCGAGGCAGACCAGGTCGCCTTGCTTATGCCAAGGTATCCAAATGGCTGGGTGACAGCAAATTTACCAGCAACAAAGTCGAGTGTCACCTTACTTATCTGCAGAATTCTTTCGGAATACTTGAAATGGATGAGAGATATGAACTCAGAATGTATCGTGGTGCTGTGGTTCTGACCCTCATCTGAAATACCACTCTGATGCGCATGGCGTTTCTGCTGTCAATGTGGAATTGGGGGACTGGGCAGCACAGCCACTGATAGTAGCCACATTGGGTATGAATTGTCTCTCATCTTAAGAGGCCTCCGAATTTGCAAACACACTCGTCCGTGATTTCGGACCAATTTCGCGCTCAAACAGCGTGGCTGTTGAATCTTGTGACGATCACGCCGCCAAAGCCCAAAAGTGTAACACCTTGCATAAGTCACGATATCGTGATCAAGATGGAAGAATGGTACAACTTTTTTTGACGGGAGTTGCTGAGCACTGTCGGCGACAAGATGATGGCATTGCAGTGGAAATATGGCAGTTCTTTTTGCACTAGGAAAGCACACGTTCCGTGCATTGCCTAGACCACACCTAGTCGATGGAGGCCTCCTTCTCCTAGATCAGATCACCCCATGTACGTCTTGAACAGGTAGGCTATTCGTAGCATGTCCAAAGCCGGGGTCCTTCGCTGCATGCGCTTTACAAAGTTCAAAAGCTACCTAGCTGTCATTCTTCTGAGGTTTTGTAGAAAAGATCTGACATTCCGGACGATTTCTCGTAGCCCTGGGCATAGGGCAACCAAACTCCACTGAAAGAGGATCCGGAAATTAAAATCAGGCATTGCTTAAGACACAGCTTTTCTC
The DNA here is from genome assembly GCA_033296885.1 of Triangularia verruculosa. Classification (NCBI taxonomy): domain Eukaryota; kingdom Fungi; phylum Ascomycota; class Sordariomycetes; order Sordariales; family Podosporaceae; genus Triangularia; species Triangularia verruculosa. The sequence goes on along the minus strand of MU863927.1, from coordinate 112,667 downwards.
CGAGCCGCCCGGCATTTGTGGTAGAAAGTGAAGGTTTGAAAGCACTAGCTACAAGCCTTCAGGAACGTGACAAGGGAGCAAGAATGCCGGGTTCATCTTGGTTCCTCTCTGACGAACGACCAGTCATTCTTCATGTAGTATCTAACCAATTTCGAACTCACAGTTGAAGCAGTTGACTTATCTACCCACCTACCTCGTGCCTTATTTAAGGTCAGGATTGACCTGATGTTATTCTGTGATGTGGGCCACCACCTCACAACGTGTTGTCACCGCAAGCACTCCCATTCACTTCAACGGCAACCCTTGTCAAAGGAATCTTGGCATTCCAACACACCTTTCCCATCTAAGCTCGCCAAGCCATACATCCTTGTCGCTCCGTCATCAACTTCTCCGCACCTCGGCGTTTGAGTTTTATCTGATCATCTGATAAGATCTTCGTCCCTCTGATATGCTGAGCAAGCAGGGCAGGCAGCACCCCTCATGTCATTCATCAACATCATTCATTGTTACCGTCCCGCCACATCCAAATTACCAGAATCATCACCCAAACCATCTATTTCTTTTGTCCTGAAAGGGGAAAGATGGACCGCGCCCAACTCTGTGCCATCCCAGCGCAGCGGTTGATGCCCGGTTTTATCCGCGCTGTTTACTGTCCGGACACGATAGGAGCCTTTGAAGAAGGAACGGACCGTGGTGACCCTTTGGCAGGCCTGACACCTGAACAGCTGGAGTATATTCGGCAACTTATTGACGCGATATATGAAGGAAGAGCGATCACCGCGAGCTACAATGTCTTTATTGTTGGGATAATCGCCGTGTTTGCGGTGTTGCACTGGCGGGAGCAGAAGCGAGACGAGCAAAAATGGGCTGCGATACAACAGCAGGACGCCTCAAAAAGGCTAACAAGCGGCAGTCAGCTTGCGGAATCTGGGGCTTCCACGCCTTCCTCCTCTTCATCATCAACAGTCGTCCAGACAGCCCACATAATAACTCCCAAAGACAAAGTAGACGTTGATCTGGAACGCCTTCCCCTGTTAGCCGACTCACGACCGTCAAACAGCTGTCCCTCCAAGTTCATCACCAACAGACTCAAATCATGGCTGCTGTACCAACCCCCACCAATTCCCTTCATCGACCGCGTTCTCCCTTCCAACGGTACATCCCTCTTCATCCTCTCCTGGCTGGCCTTGAACATCTTCATCCAGTTCTACCGCCTCCCACTGAAGTGGTCCTTCTTCTTCATCTTCGCCGACCGGGCTGGTTTCCTCTTCATCGTCAACCTACCACTGCTCTACCTCCTCTCAGCCAAGAACCAGCCCTTATGCCGGTTGACAGGGTACAGCTACGAGGCTCTAAACATCTTCCACCGCAGAGTAGGAGAGTGGATGTGCTTCGTCGCCGTCGTCCACTTCATCAGCATGCTTCTCTACCAGTTCGTCATCGCCGAGGACTGGCTGCTCGCATCGCAGTCTCCAAAGGAATACTTCACCCACCCGCTCATCTTATTCGGCATTGGGTCGTTTGTAAGCTACGAGCTTCTCTTCTTCACCAGCTTAGGGAGTTTCAGACAGAGGTGGTATGAACTCTTCCTCGCTTCGCACATCATCCTCCAGGTGGCAGCGTTAGGGTTTCTCTGGGGGCACTTCTACACCAGTCGGCCCTACGTGGTGATTGCTCTGGCCATCTTCCTCATCGATAGGCTCGTGTGGAGGATGGGCGTCAAGAGAGTGGCCATGGAGATGGACCTGAAGAAGCTTGACGGAGAGACCTATCTGGTATCAGGGGATTGGGACGTCCTCCCTGGCGCCAAGGGAATCTTGGCGGGGTGGGAGCCTACCGATCACGTCTTTCTGACGGTGCCAGCGCTGGGGGGAAGTCATAAGCTGCAAGCGCATCCCTTTACCATTGCTTCTGCGGCGCCTGGAAAGGGAGTGGGAGAAGATGGGAAGACGAAGCATGCTTGGTGTAGTCTTCTCATCAGGGTACAGTTTGGCAATTTTGGGTTCACGAGGCAGTTGCTCGAGTATGCTGGGACGAGTGATAGAGTGGAGGTGGAGATTGACGGACCGTATGGGTCGCCCCATGCGTCGAGCATGTTGAGAGCATCGAAGAACGTGATTCTCGTGGCTGGCGGGAGTGGGATCGCTGTTACTTTACCGCTGGTGTGGGCGCTTCTTCACGAATCTGCATCTCAGGCCAACTCCGAGGAAGATGACGACGAAGACAAGCGATTGCTATCCTCGAGAAAGCGGAGCGGAAGAAGTGGTAGAAAAGTCCACATGCTTTGGGTTACCCACTCTTGGTGGCACCAGGAATGGATTCCGAAGGAGCAACTTGACGAGCTGGTGGCGCTGGGCTTGGACCTGGTCGTCCCGAAGTCAACAATGGAGGCAGGCAGACCGGACGTGCACGGTATTGTGGACCAATGGATCCGGGATGCCGATGGCGATACGAGCGTACTCGTCTCTGGTCCCGATGGCTTAAATAGAGTTGTGAGAAACGTTGCAGCTGGCGCTGTGAGGCAAGGCAGAGATGTCCGGGTCGCTGTGGAAAAGTTTGGGTGGTGATTTGACTTTTTGAATTGAGATGTGAAGGTGGCATTGACGGCGTTTTGTTACAGATTTGGATACAAATCTTTGAGCATGAGAGACAAGACAGCATACATGGGAAGAGCATTGCTTTTATTTGGATAGAAGGACAGAATTACAGGCCCATGACCATCACACCACCAACCCAACTAGGAAGATTGAGACTTCTTCCACTCTCCCGTATCCTTGATGCCCTGTGAGATATCCTGCACGCCCTTTTCAATACCGCCGGTGACGTTCTTGAGGCCATCGCCAATAGGCCTGCCTGCTTCGCCGGTAACGCTAGTGACGGTATCGCCCAACCCACGACCTGCCGAGCCGACGATGCCACCGGCTGTGTTGGCGACTCCGCCGAGGGTGTTGCCTAGCGTCGAGGTGATAGTCTTGCCGGCGCCGGAGATACCACCGGCGATACCACCAGCAGCCTGGTCGACGGTCTTCTTGGTGTCTTCGGTGTTCAGAGTGTCGGACATGGTGGCGTATCACTAGTGGGGATGTGGCTTCGGTTGAGTGAGCTTTTGTTTGGGATTTGGTACGTTGCTTGGAGTTGGCTTGGCCTTGAGGTTTTGGATAGGTGTCTACGCTTTTGGAGCAGTACAGAAAAGGATGCCGTGGGTGTTTGATGGTTTTGATGGGATTGGGGTGAGCCCCATACGTTATGCTGACGTCACATAGCTATTCACGTCATTCTTTCGCCCAATCTCAACCAGTGTCTAGTGTGGATGCACGCTGGCCTTTGGATTACTTCATCTGGAGGTAAATGAAATGTCAAGATGAGCGGGAGTGAGTGCCTTGTTGTTGTTCATGTATGTCTTGACGCATTTGGCCTGCGTCCATGTACGATCTCGATGACCTTGGCCTCCCTGCGTACCTACCTACCTAATGTGGCCAAACTAGGTACGTGGAAAACCCCACTGGTTTATTGGATGGAGCTCGTTGCAAACAAGTTCAGCACTTGCTCTGTCTTCACGGGAGCCTGGGTACCCGAGAGATGCAGCTTCTTGTGGGAGAACTCAGACCGAGGTGGTCTTCAGAAGTGAATATCAGTCGCAAGGGTGGGAACCGAAGTATTTCCGCCGGACCTCCTTAGATACAGTTGGCTCTAGAGTACAGTGTTCCTTGGTAACCCATTCACCGTATCCGTGGTTTCAGGGACCAAGGTGAGTCGAGGCTTGCATGGATCCAAGCCCCAGACCAGTCTCTGGGGCACTGCTTTCAGCACACTACGAAAAACACCTCCACTTCGGAACCCGGATAGCCTCATTTATACGAGATGTAAATAACGCTTCCAGTCTTCACGAAAATACCATGACTTAGTACAAGTAAAGGCGGATGCCGAATCACAGCCCAACCTGCCAATGGCCAGAATCCCATATCTCAACACCAAAGCCACCCCCTCCTCCACAAACCCAATTCATGACAGATGTTTGTTGATGTAGTACTGCCCGGAGTCAACAACAATGATACTAAAATAGAGAATCCCCCTTGTACCGCTGTCCCCGGCCGCAGCTTTCTCCCGTCTCCCGTCCTCCTCTCTAGTCTGTCTTCCAGTCCCTCGTGAAATATTGTCTTGGAACCTTCCTGTTGTTCCCCAGTCAGTCGACACTCATTCTTAAGGGACCCAACTTCGCGCCGAATCAGGTCACCCTCTTTTAGAAGACCTTATCAGAGGTGTTATTCCGTCTTGACGGCCACGATTCAAGTCTCTCGTTTTAAGCCCCCTCGACCTACCCAGAGATATCTCAACCCTTTCGATCACTCTCGGTCCAGCCCACCCGCCTCAGCCAAGATGGTCCTCCCTACATTCGCTGTCCGAGCTCTGCTTGCTCTTTCCACCCTCGCTCTCCCCATCCTCACCCTCGCTCTCCCCATCCTCACCCTCCCAACCCCCAACCCCAAATCTGGATCTTCCATCGCCAAGCGAGCTGTCACCCACCATGTCTCCGAGCTGAACAGCAACTGGGACGACGCCGGCAGCTGGGAACCTCACTCAGGATGGTATTCCTACAACGAGGACTCGGCAGACTGGAACGACGACGACAGTGACGATGACGACGATGAAGAGTGGGACGATGAAGAGTGGGACGATGAAGAGTGGGACGATGAAGAGTGGGACGATGAAAAGTGGGACGATGAAGAGTGGGACGTAGAGGAATACGACTACGACGGCGACCACGACTATGAACACGATGATGACAATGAAAATTATAACGACTACGAAGAGGAGTGGGATGACGATGACAACGCGGGTGAGTGGGAAGATGAAGAAGACGAAGAGGGTGAGTGGGGCGACGAAGAAGACGAAGAGGGTGAGTGGGGCGACGAAGAAGACGAAGAGGGTGAGTGGGACGACGAAGAAGACGAAGAGGGCGAGTGGGAAAGTGACGATGAGGACGACGACGAGGATGGCCAAGTGTACTACGACGACTGGGACGAGGAGGACGATGACGAGCCAAGCTACGACAACTACTCCCCAGCCAAGCCAGCAAGCTAGTGAGTACCTTTTTTTCTCCTCCTTTCCCCTTCAACAATTACTGACAATATTCACCTGTCAAAAAGCTCCCCCCACCACGTCGTCCTCTCCGGAATCGGAACGGTCTACACCCAGGACGGCTACGCCGGCTCCTGCGGCAACCATCACGACGACTCGGCCTTCATCGCCGCCCTCGGCAACTCGTGGATGCACCACCAGTACAAGTCGTCCGAGTGCGGCCGCCAGATCCAGGTCACCAACAAGGGGTCGCACTACCACGTCGGCGGCGAGGGTAACACCATCACCGTCACCATCCAGGACACGTGTGCCAGCTGTGACGACGGCCATGTCGACTTCAGCCATGCTGCGTGGGATGCGCTGACGGATGGCAGCCCCCAAGGGCAGATCGATCTTGAGTGGTAAGTCTCGTCTTCTGTTTGTGTTGATTGTGAGAGAATATACTGACAGAGACTAGGTCTTGGCTTTGAGCAACAACGCGATGGAAGATAGAAAGTGGGGCGAGTAGGTATACTTATTGCTTCGAGGTTGTGTATAAACGCAGAGGGTTGATGTGAAGATAGATAAAGAGGTGCATTTGTGCTGTTATTGTTGTTATTGTTGGACATGAAAAGCAACGCATTGCGTTTCTGATGTAAGCAAATACTTGGAATTCTCAGCCGAGAACACATAAAATAAACCCAGCGCTTCTATGCCCATTGCGATGCCTGTCGTCTATCGATCATTACGGTTCCACTGTTTCCTCTCCATATGTATACCCAGCGTCTACCCTCTTCGAGTCCAAACAGAACATATCCTCCACCGATGCCGTTCCCATATCCCGTTCACGCCCTTAAACTCCAAAAAGAAATAACGGAAAACAGAGACTGTCTGATCCCCAGACAAGTACACATGGAATCCGGGTATCAATCCATCTTTCCCATATATATATATATATACATTCCCCCTCTCTCTAAGTTCCTCCTCATCGTCTCCCTTTGGTGTCGTCTTGTCATGTGTGCAATCACATCCGGTCCAAATCCCCCGCCTGCCACCCCATCTTCTCGTTTCTTCTCGAGTTGGTCTCCCTATGCTCCTGCTTCGCCAGGCTCGCCTTGATCATCACACATTGTTCGCACCGCTGGGCTTTGTTTGACTTGCCCGTCCGCCCGACGTCGACCGCGCCGCAGTACTTGTGAGTGATCTGGTCGTCCCAGTTATGTGGCTTTTGCGCCGCAACCTTTGGCTTGTTGTCGTAGGATTTGCCCATTTTGATCCTTGGACCTTTTCAGCTAAGTAGCGGTTTGCGGAGGCTGGTTGGGAGTGGCGTCTAGTTGGTGAGATTGTTTTTCTTTGTTTGTAGTTTTGCGATCTGAACAAGTTTTTGTTCTGGCAGCTCCTTCTTGTGTAGGACAAGCGTGGCTTATATGTTTGGTGGATAGATGCGAGCGCCGAGGACGTCGAACGAAGAAAATAAACAGAATTGCCGCGACCAGAAAGGTTTGTGGTTGCAAAGTGGAATTTAACAGTCTGTTGATGCTCTGAAGCTTGGTGATGAGAAAAAGGTCAAAAAGAGGTCGTGAATAAACAGGTGTCTGCTGATAAATATAGAACAACAAAGAAAACTCTGCCGTTTTGTGCGCCGTGTGCCTGCCAATCTGCCTGCCAACCTGCCCAGATGAGTCGTCTGTGTGCTCTCACCCGGTGGGGTGTGGGTGGTGTGACGGCAAGACCTGCAATACATGTGACGTCATACTGGCTCAGGATGGTCTGTCAGGGTCCATGCCAAGCCTCTAGGGTTAGGGCTATAGGTGGCTGGAATTGCCACAGCCTTCGGTGATGCCGTAGCTTATCCACTCTTTTGTGCATCAACGTTGATGGACGCAAAAAACAGCGTGACAGCCTGGCATGCCGCAAAAAAGGAAAGTCCTCGAAAATAACAAAACATAAATGACTAAATGGCCATTTGGGGGGCAAAAGGAAAAGTTATCGGGGCCACCCGGGGATTGAACCCGGGACCTCTCGCAAGCAATGCTATAGGGTGAACCCTAAGCGAGAATCATACCACTAGACCAGCGGCCCTTTTGATTCGATGACACCATGGCCCCAAAATTAGGTATAGATTGAATATTGAACCCTTCCTCGTGATTTGTTAATGTCTCTCTTAAAAATGGAAACCTGATGTAGGTATCGTGGTCATGGATGATACCATCTAGTCATTGAATCAAGTTGAGGCTTGTTTTGCGGTACTACTCGATCGCTTTGCAAGATCGACATCAAAGTTGCCATCAGCTCAAAGTCATATCCATTGGAACTATTTACAAAACCCGAAACTACCCCTATCCTCATCCAGAACTTCCATACCAACTGAATTCACCATAAAGCTTCTTCCTGTCGCTCCTCTACTCTTAAAACTTTTGTACACGACAGTTCACGGAACCATCTCATCCATCACCCAAGAACCTTAGGCACGGCCGCTAAGGCGCTGGATGGCATCGAGCAACGCCCGGCATGTAGTCCCGGCACCGCAGGCATCGCCGGCGCCAGCACCAGTTCCAGCTCCAGCTCCAGTTCCAGCACCAGCACCAGCACCAGCACCAGCACCAACACCAGCACCAGCACCAGCATTGTCGGGGACAAAGATGCCCCATTCACCAATGAGGCTGTCGACAGTGAGAGTGAGCTCATTCTCCTCAAGCTCGAACTCAAGCTCGCCAACACCGGCACCAATGACGAAACCGTTGGCCTCAGGGCAGAAGCGACCAATCTGACCAGCGCTGATATCGAGGGTGTTGCCAGCGGTAAGAATGTAGTCAATCTTCTGCAGCGTCAAGCCAGCAGTGCCACCACCGGCAATCTCAACCCGGTACGAGACCGGCTCGAGGGCCTTGAACCCCGGAGGGGGGGCAGCGGGGGCGGTGTTCTCGGTGACAATCATGGTGCGGCCTTCTTGGTTTTGGAATTCAACTTCAAAAACACCGTTGGTCTAGTATTATAAACAAGGTTAGTGGGCGACCTTTTATGTGCAAGAGGATAATGAAAGTGCTTACGCCAGCAGGGAACAGCGTGTCGGTCTTGATGTTGCCACCGCCGAGTTGTACCTCCTCGCCGAACTGAGCCTCTTGCTCCACTTCATTCCCCGCGCCTTCCTCGCCGCCGGTGGCAGGAGGAGGAGTGGCAGGAGGAGGAGGAGGAGGAGCAGGCGTGGCTGTGGCTGTGGCTGTTGGGGCGGCGGTAGCAGAAGCGACGACGGAGGAGGAAGCACGGGAGGAAGAAGCGCTTTGGCGACGGTCAGCGGTGACAGCACCTTGGTTACCACCGTTTTGCGGGGTCGGAAGGGCGCTGGCAGAGAGAGCCAGGATGGCAGAGAACAGAGCGCAGGACAGCTTCATCTTGGAGGCTTTGTTGTGTTCGTGTGTTTTGTTGGCTTTGTCGTGTGTGAGAAAAAGGAGAGATATAAAGGAATGCGATAGTAAGTATGAAGCTTGTAAGTCAATGAATGAATGGACCAGCCAACTAAGAAATGAAGTTGTGAAAAGAAGAAAGAGAGAAGGTTGGGTTGGGAATGGTATGACTGCGGATGAGGCTGATGGTGAAAGGAAACCCCTATCTTATGGTGGCCATGATAGCTTACTTATATCGATCCGCTTCATGACTGACAGCTCCCAGCTTCGGAAATTTCATCTCAAAGCCAAGCCGCGAGCTTGGGGATCGAAACATCGCCAAGAAGACAACAGAGACGATTTCCCGGGGAAAGTGGCCTGGGCAACGCTGTCAACTGCAAGTTCAGGCGAAAAAAGGGGCTCTGGACGCCCGTGAATGTGAAAAGGTTTACGTCAAGTCCGGGCCAAGACTCATCTTCAAGAACCATGATCAGCAGTGACTGCTACTTTGCCAACAACTAGGCGTTTAAAGTAACATCAACTGAATTGAAGGGACGAATAAGTTTCGTTACACTCCACACACAAGGACTCTTGATATGGGACGGCCATGGTGCATTTCGCCGTTGCTGCTCAGAGCTGCCTTAAGGTAGCATGTTTAGGCTCGAATTGCCGTTATCGTTGATGTGAACAGGGTTTGAGCCAGGGTTGGCTCCACAGATCTGACACCAAGGACGATCCACCCACACCTGTTCTTGGCGTTTAACATGGGCATCTCCTTGGCTTCATGATACCTTGGTGCGGGAAAACATCTGGGGAAGTCTTTAGACTGAAATGATGATGGAGGAGGCTCAGCCTTCATCCAACGTATACGAGTCAGTGTGGAATTAAGCGCCGGTCGCATACATACGTGTCGCAGAGCCCGGCGGACAGGAACTCGACCTCCCCGGGGAAGGGAAACTGGCCGGAGGTAACTTTGGGGTGAAACGCACAGGTTCCGATGCCCTCTGCATATCCGTTGTGTTGATGGATTAGCTACCAATTCCTTGAGAACATAGCCTCAGCGGTTTTTGGGTTGAACCAATCATTTTTGTGACTGAAAAAACCCCGAGTTTTCACGAAACTCACTGCCATACATGAGGTGGGCCCGACTAGTCATGAGATGAATGAATGGGCGGATGGTTGGACTCAAATCGGTGTTTGGCGCAAAGCTCAAGGATACCAGATATGGTCTGTGCTTGAAGGCTAAGAAGTCAAGAAAAGGCAAGCTTTGCCAGGGGCCCGGCTAGACCTTCCCCAGCGGTCTGGACTACCATGCCGGGTGTCTCCTCTGGGCCTGACTTGGCCTTGGTCAAAGTCTTGAGAGGCCAGCCAAGACCGCAACCATTCGTCGAGGCTTACCATCGCAGCGGGTCCTGGTCTTGTAAATACGACAGTAGCAGTTCTCGAATGGTGGAAGGGCCCACTCGTGCGGCAAGATGATATAACCGTTAAAGCTTGCCCCAGAGATTATGGGCTACCGCCATCGCAGGCAGAAGATATTCGAATGCCATGCGAAAAACCAGGCTCTTGAACGGTTGTCGGTTTTATGATAAGAGGTCGTCGGGATGAAACAGCAGACACAGCAAAGTGTCGCGTGCTTCATCAAAGAGACGTGGTCCTCCTGCCAATTCGAAGCTGGCAGTGCCGCGCCACACTCGCACAGAGCGCCGGGGAAGGGCAGCGCCTCATGTCTTGGCCAATCCCGAGCGCTCTTTCTCCAGGGGCCCCCACAAGCAGACGTTTGGACTTGCACCCCCTTTCTCCACCTTCCGGCTGCACAAGCCGATCGCTGTGTGATCGACTTCCTGCCTTTGGCAGAATGTGGCAGGCAGGTTCTTGCAAGAGAAACCTCCACTGGGCAGAATGGCCGTTCGCGACTGGTCAACTGGCGATCACTTGGTACTGCCGTCTCACCATGGCCCCCATCTGATACACCTTGGAGAGGGAACACCGCTGCAGCATACGCGACTGGACGAGGCAGAAGATTGGACTGAGCGTTGGACATCTCCGGATTCGGCTTGTCTTTCCCATCTGCCCAGGCGCTGAGTTGTATCAGCCGCGCCGAGATGCCTGAATGTGAGTGGTCGACATGGGCTCTGGGGGGTGAATGTTTGGTGTTTGCATCGCCTCTCAGAGGAGCCGGCTGAGGAAGGGAGGGCACCTTATTATCTCTGCATGGCGCCTGTTTGGTGAGAAGATCACTTCTCATTCCTTTCTGACTTTTTTCCTCTTCTCTTCTCACCCTCCGGAAGGGCAGCTGGAAACTGTCCCTCTTCAGTTTTCCTTTTCCTTTTATTCACTTGTCATTCATTGCATTGTATTTATATTCGAGCGAGCCTCTTGTCCGGACAGGAACCGACGAATCAGGATTGCGGACGGACAGCATTTAGGTGGAATTGAGTTTTTGGAAGATCACACTACGACAGGGCACGATGAGGGTTACAGGACCAGGTCTCCGCCGGAGGAACCATGCGTGGCTTGAGATGAGGAGCCGTGAGAGGCGATGGACTCGACGACAAGTTGAGGAGGAGGATGACGCGGACGAGGACACTTCGGACTCGGGTGGCGAGACTTCAGGCGACGACTCCGGCGACGAGGAAGATGTACCAACAGTCCCAACTGTACCGAAGCCTCTGCTCCCTGTTCCAACAGTGGGAGCAGGCGCTGGTGTTAGTCTCTTACCCCCTCCTGGCGGCGTCCCAGCACCAGCCCCAACACCAGCCCCAGCACCAGTCCCTGGAGGGACGCTGGGTGCTGATGACGGCATTGATGATGGCGTTATCTCAGAATCTGATGGCATCGATTCTGGCGATGAAACCTCGCCGGACGAGAGCGCTACTGCTTCTCCATCCAGCGACTCCTCCTCGTCAACATCAACATCTGCCATCGACGCACCTGCTGCGACCATGAGCAGCACATCCAGTTCTTCTAGCTCTTCTGTGTCTGCTACCAGCACTCAGTCTACCAGCACTCAGTCTCGCAGCGCTGGACCCACCGACACCCAGTCTTCCTCTACGTCTAGCAGTGCTCGATCCACCAGCACCCAGTCTTCTTCTACGTCTAGCACACCAACCATTGACGACATCTTGACTTCGATAACCGCAGAGCCGACCGCTTTACCAACGTTGGCACTTCCCGAATTGTCACCCACGCCTGGAGCAACTGGCGGCGCGACATCTGACGAAGAACAGCTGGGGGGGTCACCAACCAGAATGAACGCCGGCGCGGTGGCGGGTATTGTTATCGGCACGCTCGGTAGGTTGCTTGTCACACTTGGCATGTTGAATAAGGACTAACTTCAAAAACTAGCTATCATCGGTTGTTTGGTCGGTGCCGCATTTTTCTGGCGCAAGTGGAGGCGCGACCGCGGACAACCCTTCTTCCCAATCGTCGCCCTCCCCTGGAAGAAAGACAGAGACGACAACTACGACTCTGATGCGGCTTTGGCACCACCAGCTTTCCAAAAGAGCGGCAACGAAAAGACCAATACGGCTATCATGGATGATCTAATGAGGGCCGCCTACGAAGCCGAGAACGGAAACGACATGGAATACTATGGAGGCTCCCCGCCCGACAAGAAAGAAATCCACCCCAACATGATAGACGAGAAAGCCTATGTTGCCCTGGCTGGACATCTTACTCCGAGGACGCCGAAGAAGCCAGTCTCGACATGGCTTGGCGGTATCGTGACACCCCGGCAATCCCAAGGCCCAGTGTTTCCTCCAAGCCCAATGTATTCAGAAGCCGAAAGGATGGAGAGTGAGAGACGGCAAATAGGCTCTACGATTCCAGGGACGATGGCTGTGCCAAAGTTGCAACCGCCTCCCCCGGCTAAGGCAAGAACGACCATGACTACCGACACTACGAACACCAGTGTGAGGTGGTATGGTTAACCAACGCTGACTAGATGTTGGTGGTAAATGGTGGGAGTGGGTTTCAGACCACAGCGTGTGAAGAGCAGTTCTTTGTCTTCGATCCACGGTCGTGTGCTGTAAATAATACTGTCTACTCGTAGATCTATATTTTAAATTCCATTTACATATTTCTCTTCACCGTTCACTTGTGTAGTTCTTTGGAGCGTTGCAGTGAAGTTGTCGCTGTGAGCTCCCCCGCATCCCCACTCTTAAGCTGCTACGTCATTGACAGTTACACTCAGAGGCCTCAAATCACTGTCCAAACAAAAGTCTTTCATCTTATCTCTCACAACCCATTTACTCCGAGACTACTAAACGCATCAAAAAGAGCAAGAAAATGGCACCCCAGCAAGTCGATGCGACTATCTCCTCCTCGGCCACCGGCCCAGCCCTCAGTCTCGTGAAGCAGCACTCCCAAGACCACCCCCTCAAACTGTACGCAGGATGGTTTTGTCCCTTTGTCCAGCGCGCATGGATCACGCTCCAGGAAAAAGACATTGACTACCAATACATCGAGATCAACCCTTACCACAAGACGTCCGAGTTTCTTGCTCTCAACCCGAGGGGTCTCATCCCAACACTGGTCCTCCCTCCCGGCGAAAACGACAAGCAGCGGGTGCTGTACGAGAGCGTGATTGTCTGCGAGTATCTGGATGAGCAGTACAATAGCGGCACAAAGCTGCTTCCATGGGATCCTTACGAGAGGGCCAGGACGAGGTTGTGGGTGAATTTCGTGGAGAAGAAACTGGTGACGGGGTGGTATAGGTTTATCCAGCACACGCCCGAGAAGAGCTACAGTATCGAGGAGGTGAGGGAGGAGTTTTTGGGGAATCTGAAGACTTTTGTGAAGGAGATGGACGGTGAGGGGGAGGGGTGGTTCCGGAAGGATGGGTTTAGTCTGGTTGATGTGAGTTTTGTGCCTTGGGCGGGGAGGTTGTGGCTGATTGATCACTATAAACCTGGTGGGGTTGGCATTCCGGGGGAGATGGAGAGGGAGGGGTTGCCGGAGGAGGAGAGGGGGATCTGGGCGAGGTGGGATAAGTGGTATCAGGCTGTCATGGGGAGGGAGGGGGTGAAGCAGACGTGGAGTGAAAAGGAGAAGTATATTGACGTGTATAAGAGGTATGCGGATGACAAGACGGGAAGTGAAGTTGGAAAAGCGACCAGGGAAGGGAGGGGGTTGCCTTGAAGCGTTAAGGCCTGTTGCTGGGAAATGTCTGAAGTGCTTTCTTTCTACCATACTTCATAGAGGAGTTTCGACTCTTTGAAGCAACTTTGCTGTCTATAAAATATCTCGAGTTGTCTTGGTGAAGTTATTAGTCATTGCCGAGGTGGTGGTGCGAAAGCAGGGAAAGCCACCGATTACCCTAACCCTCTGTCGCTGTTCGGCCCACTGGCGCTAAACTTGACTAATCTTTTCGCGATAAGCACCGTCTCACCTCGGTGATGATGTAACTCGGCGAGCAGGCGAACGATGCGCTGAAGGCAGCCATTTCTCACCAAAATCAAGCCCCTTTTATGATATATCTGCCCTCTTTCATCCCGTTGCTTACAGCCTTTCATATCTCTCCAAGTCACCGCGTCATATATACTCATTTACCCTCACATTCCGGGCAAGCTTTGACTCTTCAAACCAACTTCCCCTCACTCATCCGGCGTTATCACCGCCGCCACACATCGCCCAAAATAGGCCGTCGCTCACAGCAAAACCGGCCTCGTGCCACCAACAACAGCACCACCAAAGGGTCACTTTTTGACGACGTTTCCGACAACTTTTACGATTACTACCCCGGCGACACCAACGATTTTCGCGTCCAGGGCAAACAACCTCACCAACAGAAGCCCAAGAAAAAGAAGAAGGGCAGAGGCAGAGGCAGAAAGATGGGACAAGATCACTCCATCGTCGATGAGGACACCCCTCCAAGGACGCTTTCGTCTCGCAGTCTGTCTGCCGTGGCAGAGCACATCCTCTCCGGCAAAGCCAAGCGCATCGTCGTCATGACCGGCGCCGGCATCTCCACCGCCGCTGGAATCCCCGACTTTCGCTCCCCCGACACGGGTCTTTACGCCAACCTGGCATCCCTCGACCTTCCGGAACCAGAGGCGGTGTTTGATCTGGGTTTCTTCAAGGTGAACCCGAGGCCATTTTACGTCTTGGCCAAGGAGCTATACCCGGGGAACTACCATCCAACAGTCTCCCACGTTTTTGTACGGCTGCTTGCGGAAAAGGGCTTGTTGCATCATTTGTTCACGCAAAACATCGATTGCCTCGAGCGAGAGGCGGGGATCCCGGCAGACAAGATTATCGAAGCGCACGGCAGTTTCGCCTCTCAGCGGTGCATAGAATGCAAGAAGGAGTTTGACGCGGTGAAGATGAAGGAATTTGTCCGCAACGGAGACGTCCCGAGATGTGAAGATGAGACGTGCAAGGGGCTGGTCAAGCCGGATATCGTCTTCTTTGGGGAGCAGCTGCCCAGGGCCTTCTTTGACAGGAGGCAACTGGCGGAGCAGGCGGATTTGGTGCTGGTCATGGGGACGAGTTTGCAGGTCCATCCGTTTGCTGGGTTGGTGAATCTGGCAGAAGAAAGAGTGCCGAGGGTGTTGTTCAATCTGGAGAGAGTGGGGAGTATGGGGAGCCAAGCGGATGATGTGCTGGTGCTAGGAGATTGTGATGAGGGGGTCAGGAAGTTGGCGGATGAGCTTGGGTGGAGGGAGGAACTGGAAGCGAAGTGGAGGGAGTTGGTGGGCAAGGAGGAGGCAGAGAGGCAATTGCAGGGGGCGAAGAATAGAGTTGAGGCGCTGCATGATGAGGTTGCCAAGCTGGCAGAGGAGGTGGATGAGGTGCTGCATTTGGGGGAGAAGAAGGAGGGTGACGCTACGTATATGTCAAATCCTGAGGACAAGCCAGATGGCGAGGGCAAGGTCGTAAAAGAGGTCAATGCCGATGGTGAGGATTCAACGGAAACGAACAAGAAAACCGGCATCACCAAGACGGTGGAAGTGGAAACAACGAGCACGTTGAACCCTGAGTACAAGCCAGATGGTGAGGGCAAGGTGGTCAATGAGGGCTCGTCAGAAACCAAGAGTTCTCTTTAGATGACCACGGTGGTATCAGACGTGTTAAATGAAATTCCAAGGTTGTTGTGTTTTATGGATACCAATGGAGCTTTAAACGGTTTATCATTATGGTGGCATTAGTGGCTGAGGGTTTGCCACAGACATTGCCAGCTAGTTGGGCGTTACGGGCATCGGTTCATGTATGACCACGGACGGAAATCAAAGTCAAATTCTACGACCTATCACCTTGCATTGTGCCCCAACGTTTGAAAATTATCACGACCAACCTAAGATCACTGGGCATCGGAGGCCAGCAATGTTCTAGTTTTCATCTCTGAAAACAATGCTGTAATTCAGAACAAAGGACTTGAAAGACATGAGGAACTCACAGCAGTAGTCACTGTCACAATAGCATTGTCCCCATCTTTGTTCATTGTTCTCCCCAAGCACCGCGAAGGCTCGACGACAATACTTAAAGGGGCACAGGAGCGACCCCAAGATTGCACATACCTCCATCACCATCATTCAACAGACCTTCAGGCAAGTGTCTGACAACAGAGTGTGAAAGTCAGAGCAAAAGAAATCATCACTTTAAGCAGTGCCCAAGTGACTGATAACTCCTCAACTCTCGCTTTCACACTCATCACACCACCTACTACTAACCAACAGATCTTCCTAACCATCAAAAATGGCCTCCTACGAATCCTCCATCTGGTTGACAGAGTCGGAGTCAAGCTATGCTGAATCCGAATGGAGCTCCACCTCCAGCTCGCCCTACAGCCCACCCGCCTTCGCCGCCCTCACCTCAGCTGCCGAGCAGCGAACTCCCTCCCCTGAATTTCCCCAGCCTCACGGTCCTCACCAGGTTGGCCCCAGTCTCCTCTCCCAAGGCATCGCCGAGATGAGAACCCTCCAGCCAGCAGCGGCAGGTAAGGAGAAGTTCCTCCCTTCCAAGGAGTCCAAACCCAACACTAACAACCCCTCTTCTCAGGCTGCTACTAACAACCGTAGGTCTACCATCAGATTCCCCTCCCCATCTCAACTCCAGGCTCAGCGGCGCGAGGCCATCGCCCTCGCGGAGCAAGCTCGTATCAATGATGAAACCCGCCGTGCCGCCACCCGCGTCGAAGAGAGACAGGCGGTGCTCTGGAGGGAGATGGAGCGGGAGATTTACGTCAGCGGCATGTGCTTCATGGACATGAGCGGGGAGAGACGGGACACGGAGAATGCCGGGGGGTGGGATAGCAGGGAGTGGGTGTGCTGCGGGTGCGAGGTCTACAACTCTGGGCACGAGTTCTTGTGCTCGCATTGCCGAGTTCATACCAAGTGTCGGGAGTGTGAGAGGAGGGAGGAGGGGTGGTTTAAGCTGGATTCAGGTGACATGACGGAGGAAGGTGAGAGTTGCTTCCGGGATTTTTAAAAACTCTGATGGTAGGTAGGTACGTAAGAGTGGTGTGAGAATGATGAGTGAATCTTTTTTTGTTCTAATATGAAATTGAATTTATTCATGAAATACTTACTTGGCTGTCTTGTTGAGATGTAAAAGGTGTGCATGGAATGTGAAAGACCTATGTGTTACGGTTAATGTGAGCTGTGCTATCCCATCAGGCTGGAAGAGATCCGTTTGAGGTGGACAGGCTTATGTAATAGTTAAGAGATAGAGTTGGAAGATTAAATCTGATTATCTGAGAGTGGGGGTATCCTAGGTAGTGGATGACAACATTTAAAGGCGTGGTGAGAGTTGAAATTGGTGAGAAGTTGGTTGGGAATTAAGTTTGTAAGGAACGTAAACCGCGCTGAAGATGCCAACCGGAATTGTGTGAAGTAGAAGACTGGTGTTAGCTTTCGTAGTCGTAACTTCCAAGAAGAATGGTTTACTGTTGCCTTCAGGAAGAAGAAAGATTCAAAGAAGGATAACACAACGGAGGAAGGTAAACGCGACATCAAGCAAACCAAACTTTTGAATGGTTCCAGTGACATCTCGCAAACAAGACGCAAAGACGCCTCTTGCCCCGGCTCGGGGTAAGATATTGATTTGTATGGTCCACAACGGTTTCTTATCACCACTTCTGCCACCATTGTCACCGCTCTTGTTGAGCAGCAATGAAAGAAGACCGCGCCACCAGAGAGATCTTTGACCGTGTTCAAATACCGTCTACATGCTCTCGCGCACAGTGAACCTGTACCCACAAGATACTTCTTCGATAGACTTCGGCTCCCGCGATGCCTCGGTCGATCCAAACAAACGTACCACCCGAGCCACTGCAAAACGGCCAGATAACCCTTCACAGAGTTCCAAGCCACGGGAACGGCCACCCATGTTCCTCTCCACTTACCGACCTATAGTTTAGGCCTCACCCAACGATCCGCGCTCATTAGCCTTGCGGCGTGACAGCCATCCCCCAAGCCCTGTTAGTGCATCAAGTAGACGCAGAAAGGTCGTGGATTCGAATTAACATGAAGGAAGACTTTATTGAGCCTTTCTATCTTCATGATTAGGACATGGAGTTGACGATCACGGCGGTCAATAGGGGTCAATAGGGGCAAGTCCGTAAACCATATCACGTGAAATCTACACTTGAGCAAACGACTGATTGTTTTGAGTGCGACGCACAGGACCGACGGTCGCAAAACCATGATCGATGTTCTCGTTTGATGAATGTCTTGTTCATCGCGACTTCCCACACGGTGCGAAAGGTACTTTCCATCTGTTTGCCTTGGCGGTCCCGACCTCGGCGTCATTTTTTCTTTTCTTGCAGGCACAAGAAAGAGAAAGCCGTCCTTACTGTGGCCATTTGAGATTAAATGGCGATGTTCATTTGCTGTCTGCCTTGTTGCCGCGTATGACACGGTGGAATCGCTCCATCAACACCAGGGTTCTGTCTTTACCTTTACCTTAGCCTTCAAGATCACGCACAGGTACCGAAACCGCCAACTGGGTTAACACAATCTCAGGGGTCAGTGATGACTGGTATTCAAACCGTGATATCTTGAAAAGCTGCAATAATACATCATAAAGAGTGAAAGTTTCCTTTTAAACTGATCGCTTTCGTCCTACAGTCATCGCTCAAACAGCACACAGTCTGCAACTTTTACATGCCGTGGCTTTTCCAAGCCCATGGGTTACCAGACCCAAGTTTGACACTTTCCACCACTAACCAAAAACAGGCTCTGTGGTCAAGCGGTCTGGTCAGATGAACTTGCAAAAGTCTTACATCTGGGTTAACAGTCCTTCAGACTAGGAACCCCCATCACCCAGCTGGTCATAATTAGCTTATCTTCGTATCCACCCTCTATGCGAAGCACAAGTTTCGGTTTCGGTTTCCCGGCGTTTTTCAGGCGCTCGTCATTCAGGTAGATAACAGGCGTTTGGAGTTTGCGATGATTATGTTTGTACAACGACCAACTCGAAAAAAACATACCTCTACGGCACCAGGTTTCCTTTGTCAGCCATTATGAGCAATTTACGACGGTGGATAGACAGCGGTGGAGAGATAGGAGATCTGTAAGTATACTGCCACCCTTAACCCTTTCGTTGGACCGCTTGACCGCACGAAATATGTTCTTTTTTTTGTCTTATCTTGCTTGCAGGTCTGTGTACAGGTAACAAGGCCAACTTGCCAAAACCAAGGCGCGGAGAGCGACAAGAGCGGGAGCCAAGAAAATGAGGCTAGACAACGGCAATTAGCAGGCGAGGTGATGAGAATTTGAGAATGACCTTGGAAGATATATGATCTGCAATGAGTCAAGTAAGAAATTAACGTGATGAGTTGTTTGCCGGAAAGCTTTGGGTGAAGACATCCCTTGACGAAATGTGCAGGTGTAATGAGTAGATATCTAGATGGCTAAAAATGGTGCTGAAGAGGTGTATAAACAACCTGTCTACAGGCACACAGTAACAAATAAAGTCTCTGTGGTCAAGCGGTCTGATTCTGAGTCCTTCATTGCTCAACTTAAAGCCTCTAACTAACGTGGCTTCTTAGACTTTACGGTTCGGCGTTTCAAGGAATTCTGGGTTTTATGGATCTGGGTTTCGGCGTTCTATGCGTTTGTGTCATGGGGTGAGTTCTGGAGTTTAGGGCTGCCTCCAGAGGAAAGATTGTGGCTTATAAGGGGAAAAAAATTACTAAGGCGTTTGTTTGGTTGGAAGGTTGGGGTTTGGAGTCCAGGCGATTCGCAAACTGGTAAGCAACCTCCCATCCAGACGCTTGACCACGGGACATCATCTTTTTGCCCCTTTTGGGGATATCAATCAAGAATAATTCCCGAGAAAACGCCAAAGTCGGGATCAGCACAACAGGAACATAACTCGAGATAATTATCACTCCGATTTCCCACTTATCCTACGCCTCTAACCAAACCTAGCTAGGTAGGTACACATACAATCACATACCATACAATATACGTTTACTCATATCACAGCCCCCGAAACACCATCCGCCCTTCCTTTCTGTGAGGTATTCCCACAATATCATTCCTATATCATCATTGTCCCTCGCCACCCCAGCCAATATAAACGACAAGGCAAAATTGAAAGCTCCAAACTGAGTTAAAATGTTCCCAAAACAGAGCAGCACCAACTCCCCCTAAACATCCATCCCTGATATTTAACAAGACAACCCCGGAAGAAGCAGCGAACACAATTGCAAGAAGGCAAGAAAGAAGACGCCTAAAATTTGAGTTGTTACACATACAGATAATGATTTTCATTTGGATGCCAAAAAAGAAAAGAAAAAGGAGAGTTCGGCGATTGCCCGCTATTGTGTGAGTGTTTGTGTCGGTGACAGCGATACATGATAGAAAAACAAAACATAAAAAAAAGGAGTACCGCTTTATACGTTCCAAGAGTGCTGTGATGTAACAAAGGAAACCCAGGTTCAAGTCCAGTCCGTTCCGTCGTCTCCCAAAGCTCAGAAAATAGGGTGGTTTGCGAAGAGGATTAAATGTTGTTCTTGTGGTTGTAATTTGTCTTGCTCATAATCGTCGTGTCTCTTTTTGCTGTTCTTGGGGTCGTCGGCCTGCAAGTGATTCAGCGCCGCCACCATCTTCCCAACCTGATCTACCGGTTCGGGTGTGGTTGCAACTGCCAATCATTGATGTACCCCATAAGGCCCATCCCGAAAAGCACGACCCCGAAAGCGGTCGCGTAGGGTAGTATTTGTATTATCGCAAGGGGGCGCGGTCCATCTCCCTGCACCGCCAACGCGCCCACCGAGTTGGGCTTTACCGTAACAGACCGTGAGACTGGCGCGATAGACTCGACGTCGTCGTCGGCTTCGGATGCCGGACCGTCGATCTGTGGATGGGGCTTGGCCGCACTACCGTTAGTGGCATGTGCCAGCTTCTCATTGTCTGCTGGGCTTTGGCTCCGGCTAGGTCGTCTGGCCTCCCTGGACCGCGACCTAGATTGCTTCTCCGCCGCTCGCTTCTTTTCCTCCTCATCACGTTGTCGAATCTGGAAGACCAGTTCTGCCAATGTTTTGCGGTCCGCGTCTCTTTCAGCTTCGGCCTTCTCGGCCCTGATTCGGTAGTTCTCCATATGTTCCTTCATCCTGGCCATGTCCTGGGCCATCGTGTCGATTTGAGCCTGGTATGCTGCTACCAAAGCCTCGGTTTTATCGACCACAGGTGAGTAGCTCCCTCGTTCGGGTGTTTCAACTACCCAGTCAGCTTCGGCCGTTGATGTCGTTTCGGCGGGCGGATTGAAAGCTTTATCGAGTTCGGAATGGCTGTTGACAAGAGGAACACCAGCAGAGCCATTGACTTTGGCGTGAGTGTTCTCTTCGTTCATCTTCTGCATCTGGTCCTCAACAAGTTGCCGTGCCTCCCGCTCTCTATTTAGTAACTCCTCCAAGTCCCGTGCTTTTTGGCTACTTTCGTCGAGAGCCTTTTTAGCATTGTTTAACTGTTCTGTAAGCTGCGAAATCTGGCGGAGGCTGCTGCTGTTATCAGGAAGAATGGGTGAGATGTTTGCTGGTTTTGGCTTCTCTGTTGGGCCCCGTTTCAGCGAAGCGACATCCGAAGACCCGGGACGGGCAGAATCTGGCTTTTCTGGAAGTGGCTGTGACGGAGGAGGTGCTGGCGGATCAGAAAACCTCGTTTTCCCGCCATCGGATCGAAATGAAGCATTGCCGTTGACAAAACTCTTCGGGGGCTCTGGCGCTTCGGGCTTTTCCATGTTCTTCACATCGTCCTTGGACATTAAGGCGTTCAGAAATTGACCTGTCCTAGCGATATCCCCTTGCTGCAGTCTCGCATTTCTGATTTCAGACTACAGGTGAAAGTTAGTAATAGTTCAGGTTCTTTCTTAAAAAAGAGACAACGTGCCTGAAGCCTCTTGATAATGTGATCCGTAGTGATGCCGGAATACCAAGACGAACGTTGTTGACCAATGTTGCCTGGAATCCCGGCGTTACTTGGAGAAACACGACTGCCTGGCATTGCTGATTGATTCGCTGGTCGGCCTCGCATCGGAACACCGCTGAGTTGCATCATTGGGTTGTTGGAAGGGTCCAGGTCCCCAAAGCTCATTTCCATCACATTGTTAGCCGGTGATATGAAGCCTGCATGCTCGACCTTGGCAGAGACTTTGTGGTGAACGACGGTCTTTTGATCCTCACTAACGATGTCAATTCCAAGTTCAAGGTGATCAGCCGTTTGTAATTCGTGCGGTTCAGATTCTCTGTTCTCAGGCGACAACCGATTTCCATTGACAAATGTGCCGTTTGAAGATTTGACATCTCGAATCCAAATCTTGCCGTTGGAGTCGGCCCAGATTTCGGCATGTTGTCGGGATAGCACTTTACTATCGAAGAACCCGTTCACAGGTGTCGGCACCGTTTTGTTGTTAGTTTGCCGTCCAATACGCAGGGTCTCGGGGTAGTAAGGAACAGAAATGGTCTTGCGTTCGAAACTGCCGTTGAGCGAAAGTAGATATAGCACAGGTTGCCGGCCTGACACGGCACCATCAGGGCCTCGTGGGAGTCCATTCGGAGCCATTAATTGGTTTTGTGGTGTTGCTAGTATGGATTGTGGTGGGTGCAGCGACGACACCCCATTGACGCCATTCGTCATGGGTGGGCGAATCGATGATGTTCTTGCGAATTCGTTTGTTCCTTCGGTTTTGGGATTTGGCCATGGGCCCTTTTGTTGGGGCCTCTTGCGCGGTGCACCGTTTGGCCACGCACCCGTGTCGCCGCCGGAAGGCACAGGACCGCCGTTTAATTGAGAACTGGCATTGGAAGTCACGGTGGACGCCGAGCTATTCGAGGACGTCGATGATACCGACGACGACGAGTTTGTTCTTGGCAGAGTTTTTCGAGGCATGAGCATGTTCATTCCTCTAGCATCGTCCGAGTTAATCGTGTTTAAAAGCTGGGCCCCATTCATCCATCCCGGTCGGTTGAGATTTGGAAAACTAGCGGGACTCGCAACAGCCGTCATGGGGACGGCGCGGGTGATGGTCGGATGGGTGGCGGGCAACGACGACGCTGGTATACGGGGATAGATAGGGATGCCGCGGGGGGAGAGGACAGCGAGCTGTCGCGGGCGAACTCCCCGTCGAGTTTGAATGAGAAGCCCCTTTCGGCCTTGAAGAGAGTTGACGACAAGGGAACGATTGACCTCTGGCAGCGGACCCACTCTAAAGGGTGTGAGGTGTCGTCGCAACCGCCCTTGGTGGAGTTGTCGAGATTAGCACTGACGTCGAGGCGCAAGTACTGGCCCGGTCGGGGGTCTGCAGAGATGGGATCGCGCCGAGAGCCAACGCGCACACCCTGGGATCGCAAGAAAGGCGTAGTCAAAATACGGGCAGGAGGATCGGAAATGAGCCCGGCAGCGATGTCGGTTTTCGCAGTGGGTTCGGAGGTGGCAAGCACGATTTCGAAATGCGACTGCGCAAGGAGGTGAGGTTGACAACCTTGAGAATTTGAGGCAAGGTCTCTCCTGGCCTGGGCGTTGGCCCTCGAGGCGCTTAGCGAGCGGAATGGGGGCCACAGGGTGGTCTGCGCGCACGCGTCCCCTGTTTTTCAAGCCACCTTTAGGTTTTCTGTCCGTAGCCTTTGACTGCTTTAATGGGCATTTGCTCTGAGCCCGGCTCTTGATCAGGAGATTTGCGCACTTCGGCTGGCAGCTCATTGCAACTGATTCCCAGACCCTCACCCATCCCAACTGCCTTGGACACATAGTTTGGACCTATGACCTATGACCATGACTGCCCCTCATGAACTCATATGTCACGTGAGGAATGGCTTGGAAACCTCAACAACAAGCCACCAAAACAAACTGAAGAAGGCCCGAGCGTCTCATGCCAACCGTTCTGCCCCGCCTCAAAGTTTAGCAAAAAAAAAAGATACAAAGACTGCTCCTCGCGTGCTTTGTGCCTTGACGGCGGGGATTAAGCGCGTCGTTCTTTTTTTCCTTCCAGAACCATATGAACTTGCAGCATGGGTCTGACACCAAAGTATATACATAGAGATGCAAACAATTTCAGGACTGCTACGGCAAGCCCAAATGACATAAGAGAAGACTGTCAAGCGTCACTGCTCCTCCCCAGATTAATTAATATTTGTCCGCCTTTACGTTAGCGGGACACTCCGTCACAATTGTAATTTTTGGGACTTATCAGAACTAACCGCTTTCCATCGGCAAGGCTGAAGCAGCATCCGTCCTTGTCCGTGCGCCCACATTTTGCCCACGGCAACTTCACATCGTCGATATCGCATCAGACCATAGTACTTGCGTTGCACGTTCACCGTTTGACTCGATTTTTCGACAGTAACACTCGTTTCAACCGGCCACCGACTTGAACCTCCCTCAGTACCGCAACAATGCCTCCTCCTCCTCAGCATGGCGTCGGACAGTCAAATGTCGACAAGTGTATGTCAACAACCCCGCGGGACCCATCAACGAGACGCACAGGATCGCCGTGAGGATTGGCAGCCGGCTAACTCGATCGAATAGTCAAGATGGGCATGATGATGGGCGGCAGTACGTGCCTGCTTTGAGCAGTTCCGTCCCAATAACACTCTTCAGAAGGCTAACTGTCGCATCGCACAGCGGTCGGCTGCATCATCGGCTTCATCTTCGGTATGCGCTGCCGTTCCGGCAATTGGGCATCTTGGTTCATGTTTAACATGGTCTAGGAACCGTCAACATCTTCAGATACGGCGCTGGGCCAAATGGTATCATGCGAACACTTGGCCAGTACATGCTGGGTTCCGGCGCCACATTTGGGTAAGCTGCCTCACTGCTGCTAGGACAATGCTCACGGCTAATAAACCTTTGCTTTTTAGATTCTTCATGTCGATCGGCAGCGTTATTCGGTCGGATTCGTCTCCCATCATTCAAGAGGCCTATCTACGCGCACAAAGACGCCCCATTATCATGGCCTCCGGCGCATTCCGCCCCTATCAGCAACCCGTTCGCCGCAGCAATGACAACTAAGGCAACAATAAACGAAAACAACAGACAAATTCCGTGTCATCGACGCATTGTATATATGGATCGCTCAGGGGGGCGAGGTGGGAGGGCGTTTGGAGAGGGTAAACACCCCCAGGCAATTGTGCTATCTATCACCCTGTGCAACTGGGAAGCACTCTGATTTCGAGAATATCACCAAGCTTAGTCAGGCTCAAAGAAAAAAAATCTCTGGAACCACATGACTCTGCGGAACTTTCTTGGTCGGTTTGACATTATGCACTCGAAGAGCAAGCTGGGGCAACTCCTCACCAGCGATGCCCGAAGGTGAGGATACGGTGACGACATTGACTGACAAGAGAGAGGGTGCAGAAGTGCCCGCACATATATCTTCGTCTGCTAGGATCCAGGGATGCGCCCAGAAGACCCGGCCCCAAGTTTTGCGTTGCTGTCGTGTCACCGCCCAAGCACATTCTCTTCGCAAAGCGTGGCTCTTTGCTCGTCTTCTCGGAAATACGAAGTCTGCGAAACAGCGATTTGGGTATGAGTGCGGAGGGGACGAGCTAAGAAGTCCCGGAACGGAAGAGGCCTGTCGTGTTGCACCACCGTATCTTGGTCTGTCGGACAATTTTGACTTGCATCCCTGGACTGCTAATTACCGAGAGAAGCATACAATCGATAGGCTCGTTTCTTTCAGAGCATTATCTGCCGTCCGTCATCTCTTCATGTCTACGCAGCCCGCCGCCTGCAGACGCAACTGACACCTGGAGACACCAAGGTAGCTTATGGTTGACAGCAGTCAACTGCACCCTCTTTCCGTGAGAAATGCTTGGTCCCTGCTATCGTCGTCGTCAACGCCTTGCGTGGAATCTCTATTCTGTGTGGGACTCATTACACTCGGATTGGACAACCGGCCCTCAAATCATGGCAAGCAAGTGCCCGTGTTGCATAGAAAACCAAGGTTCATCTATGGACACATAGGCGAATGTCTGGCTGCACGATGGGAGATGAGGGTATCCTGGGTGGCCGTGGGACGTTGCAACTGAGACATCGCAAGCGGCCCTCAGTCCATGTCCGACTCCCGCCCAAGTCCGAGCCCAGAATTTTGAGCAGCCACAGCTCGGCCGAAGCTTTCACAAGAGCCACACACATGCAATAATTATTGGTCATCTTCGATCAGTGGTGGACATTGTAGTGTAAAGACGACGTGAAAAAGCCACCCAAGAAGCCACCGGATGTTGGCCATGTTCACTAGACACCAACTACGCCAAACACATACATGCCGCCGGGTTTCCAGAGTCTTGGTTTATTGGCTTCGATCTTCGTGCGTGCGGCTTCCGCTGTAGGGTGGCTGTACTGCAGCGTCCCGTCCACAGGAACTCTGCCCGCACAGGGCAGCCATTGCAACACCCAGAAGCATTTGGTCCGCCGCCACATTTTCTGGAGGTTGCTTGTTTTCTTCACCAAGACAATTCTAATTCAGCCATCCATGCCGTCATCTCGCCGCCCTACTAAACAGCCGAGTCTTCGGGTAATCTTCCGAACACTGACTTGGCACGGACTAGCAAGGAAAGCAGATTCGGAAACTTTCAAGGGCCAAGGCCTTGTCCAGAGGTTAATTATACGCGAGGGGGGTCATGGAGATTATGGAAGCATTCGAAGCACCAAGATTGGGGGAGTGTGTAACTCGCCGAGTCGGGGACAACTATGGACCAAAAGGGATACGAATGGTCCTGCTGACTTCCTTTTTAGCCATGAATCTATTCAAACCTGTCGTGCCCAACAAGACACAACAGCTCTGTCACAAACATTTCTGAAGTTGTCAATGGTGATCGCCTGGTGGTCGGACCTGCCCACAGCCCTTGCAGACGCGAGCGGCTCTGCGATAGGCCTCTTGGCACTCAGCTCACGGGCTCCTCCCGCGCCACCAAAAAGGATCACCGTCCACCAGTTGCAGCATGCGGGTGATCGGACGGGGCGATCAGCCCAGTGGGGCGGAAGCCCCCGTTTTCTCGACTCTCCCTCATTGCTCTCAAACTCCTAGCCCCTTATTGCTTGGCATCACCCCTACATCGCCGAACCTCTCATCCCCGACCACGGCATGCGACCACCGGCTGGGCGGTGGCATTCTCCAAAGGGATATCAATACTGAGTTCAGGTTTATTGTCTTGGGTGCCCTCTTTCAGGTCCGTTGTCCAACCCACCTAGACGACGGTTCAGCGATGCCCGTCAGAACAGGGATTGGGGTGAGAACAGGTGCGGTAGGGCAGCCACAAGAAGGGCAATACCGGAGTTGATCGGGGTTGGTAATTGCTGCGCTCTTCTTCTGCCGTGTGAACTTCACGACATGTAGCCACGCAGAGGGAGACGCCATTGGCGTCACGACAAGTCTCAAAGTCCAGGTCCGTTTTCTGGGCTTTCTGTGTCCTGCGCTCACGGACGCCCTCGAGACCCTTTAAGTATCCAGTGTCTCTCCCAGACAGCGAAAATCCTCTCGAGTCTTCAGCACCGGTGTGACTTCCTTTCCAGTCATTCCTTTGTCACTGGGTCGGGCTTCTTCTTGTTCATTCTGCCTCTCCCTCTCAGTTGCCCAGCATGGGTGTCATTGGCATTGTCAAGGGCCTTGCCAACTTCGCTGCCGTCGTTCTTTCCAATACCAAGCCGGCATTACCTCAGAAGAAGACTAATGGGTGAGTACGAGTAGGGGTACCGTACATCGGACGTCAGGCTAACATCGACACTCACAGCGCCTCTCTTCTCGGGACATTATTATTCCCGTTGATTCCTTTCATGCTCACCAACAACCCTCTACCTGACGGCTATCCATGGGGTAAACTCACAGACTCCGGGACCAACCCCTACGTGGGATATCCCAAGACTGGTGTAACCAGGTACTACGACTTCACAGTCAGCCGTGGGCTCATCGCGCCAGATGGGTATGAGCGCGAGGTACTCCTTGTCAACGGTGCTTTCCCAGGACCTCTGATCGAAGCGAACTGGGGCGACATTATTGTTGTGAACGTCAAGAACAACATCACAAACCCAGAGGACGGCACAGCTATTCACTGGCACGGCTTCCTGCAGACAGAGACGCCCTGGGAGGATGGAGCACCTGGTATTTCGCAATGTCCTATCCCGCCGGGGACCAGTTACCGATATGAATTTCGCGCAAGCTTGTATGGCTCGACATGGTATCACGCTCATTACTCGGCCCAATACGCCGGCGGCATTGTTGGACCAATGGTCATTCATGGCCCTACCCAGGCCAAATACGACGTCGACGTCGGTCCGATTTTGCTTAGCGGTGCGTCTCTGTCTATGTCAACAAAAAGGCTACAGCTACTGATTTAGGGATTTTCACAGATTGGTACCACAAGGAATATCATGATATTGTCGAAGAAATGCTGAAGCCTAACGGTAGCCCTCGTGTGGTTTCTGACAACAATCTGATCAATGGCAAGATGAACTTTGACTGTTCGACAATTGCTCCTGGCGATAAGACACCGTGTACCAACGACGCCGGTATCTCCAAGTTCAGATTTCAGACAGGCAAGACCCATCGTCTTCGCTTAGTCAACACCGGTGGTGACGGTGTGCAGCGTTTTACCATTGACGGCCATACCTTCACTGTCATCGCCGAAGACTTCACGCCGGTGAAGCCGTACAAAACGAACATGGTGATCCTTGGTGTTGGCCAACGCACCGATGTCCTTGTTACTGCCAACGTTGGCAAACCCGACTCGGCCTTTTGGATGCGCTCCAACCTGACAAACTGCTCTCCCAACCGCCAACCCAATGCCGTAGCTGCCGTCTACTATGACAAGGCTGATACAGACAAGGCACCTACCAGTCAGGCGTGGAATATCCCTGAGGACCCATCCTGTACCAACGAAGACCTGGCCAAGACGGAACCGCTGTATCCCATGGCTGTGCCGAAGCCAACATTTACTCAAACCATGGACATTGAACTCTTCAAAAACGCGTCCGATGTCACCCTCTGGAAATTTAACGGTGTATCCATGCGCACTCATTACAACGAACCGGTCCTCCTCGTCGCCAACGAAGGGAACTTTACCTTCCCAAGGGAGTGGAACGTGGCGAACTACTACAGCAACTCATCCGTGAGAATCATCATTCGAAACCGTTCAGCCGGCCCGTAAGTTCAACCCTTATTACTTAACTTCACCCCCCCTTGTTCATACCAATCCCTTATTAACATCCCCTTTTTTTTTCTTTTCTTTTGCCCAGCCACCCCATGCATCTTCACGGCCACAACCCTTACATCCTCCACGAAGGCCCCGGTGACTGGGACGGGACCATCACCCGCCCTTCCAACCCTCATCGGAGAGACGTCCACATAGTAAGAGGGAACGGGCATTTGGTTATGCAGTTTGATGGCAACCCGGGCATCTGGGCGCTGCACTGCCATATTGTGTGGCACGCCTCTGGAGGGTTCTTGGCGAACCTGATTGTTGAGCCGAAGAAGGTTGACTGGTTGAGGATACCGAGGGATGTGGAGAGGAACTGTAGGGCTTGGGATTGGTGGACGAAGTTCAATGTTGTGCCGCAGATTGATAGCGGCGCGTAAGGTGGCGGAATATAAGTGGTGAGGTTGTAAGAGGGGGGGTTGGGTTTGTTCTTCTTGTTCGATCATTTGTATTGTTTTGAGTACTGTCTTGTATTAGTTGAGGGTGTCATAGCCTTATGTGTTGTGGTGGTTAACTGAGTGGGACAGGACAAAGAGAGGTGGCCGCCAGTGGGAGGTCGGCGGTGAGAGGGCGGGTATGTAGAGTGTATACACATTTCACAACTGGCATTTACAAACCACGAAAATAAATACTAGTAGTCACTTTCTCTCTGGTCATGAGTCTCATACCATCTGTTCAATCTGTGCTACAAAGGTTTCTACACCTATTGATGGGGGTGGTCTTGCCCTCAGCTCAGCCACATGTACTTCCTAGTATTACTTCCAACCCCGACTTCCACCCCTTTCTTCATGGGGAACCAACATCAGGTTTTTCTTTTTAAAAACAATATACGTATTCTTTTAAGATAGGGGAGACATCTCCCTCCTTTACCCTAGTGTTCTATTGATTACCGGATATTTTTCTACTCCATAGATAATCCGATTTCTATCAAGGACCTAAATGAATGGTCGGAAGCAGCCGAGATGCCCCCTTGAATCCCCCGTCCTCAAGAAACCAATCTGGCGGGCTATCCGGTACAGCATCAAAGGCCCTAGGCCCCCCAGCTAAAGCAGTCATGACAATCACCGACCACTGGATACAGAATGACATGATGAGCTCTTTGGTATGCTGAGATTCCACCTCTACATACCACCTCTCCCCGGAAACAAAACCTAACTCCTCCCCGACATCATCGCCATATGTCTTGCCCATTATCTCCCCCAATTTCAGTAAGTCCCCGATCGTCTCCCCAACAGCTTCTCGGTCCACCACGGGCATCCAATGGAATTCGAGCGTGATCCGTATCATATTCTTCCCCGAGTCTTGAAGTTCCGCATCGTGAGCTATCCTCTCTGCACCCAAGCATCGAAATGCGCAGAGACCCCGCTCCCACAAGCTATGCAGCTTTGGATCCACCGCCACCACATTCCAGTTGGTGTCATCTGAAGTTGTTCTCGTGGAAGAGGCGGCGAAAAGTTTCTGGGCTATCTTATCTCGATCCTTAAAACCAGCGCCGCCCTTTAAGGCTTTCCCCGGATAGAAGAACACCCAGCCGTAAGTCGTCAAACACCATTCGATCAAGGTCTTATTGCGGGTACTATTCTGGTTCGATATCGAGGAAATGATGCGGTGATGTATCGTGTAGTCCGGCCGTTGAAACGATTGGGAGTGTAATGGTGGTGGACGTTCGCTGTCAGGATGATCCAGACGTTTAAGGTGGTGGTGCGGCGGGGTGCGCTTGCTGAGACCATCACGAAAGATGGGATATTCATCACCCTCCCCAGCAGGTCTTGACCACCACACTTTTAGAAAATGTGGCACCAACACTGCTCCTGCCATAATATCCTCGGTACGGGCGTTCTTCGACGAGACGGCGTTAAGCATCGAGCCCCAGTTGATTCCGAAAAGAGCTACCTTCTGTAGGTCGTTGAACGGTGCCCAAAGTCGTGGGTTGCACTCGGTCAATCTTGAAAACTCTTCTTCCCAAAACTCTTCGATGGCGCATATGTACTCGAGACGTTCTCCGAGTTGTTCAACAGGTGGGGGGAGAATCACAGACTGCTGATCTGGCCGCAATTTTACATAGTCGCGAATGAAAATGCCCTTGTTACGCCGTGGTCTTGTCCTTGACCTTGACACCATGGCGAATGGCGGAATGATAGAGCGGATTGTGATGACTGATCAGAGGGGGTCTCGATCTGAAAAAGCAGTGAGTTTAGATCGCGTGAAGTCAATGCTAAGATGGTAATGGGAAGGAGGGCCAGGAAGACAGAGTGGGAGAGTAAGTCAGAGAAGGTCTTTGGGATTTGCAGTGGTTGCTATTTTAGCATAAACCTAAGATCGAAGGTTACTGATCGGAAGTTTAAGTCGCAGACAAACCTGGAAGGTACAACAAAGACGATGCATCACCTTCTCTTCTTTCAGCCTTACAAGTAAGGCATAAAAGAAGAGGGAAGCTTTGAAGACCATGATCAATTCTTCTACTTTAAATATCTTGAAGACCTACGTCTTGTTTTTTCTGTATGGAGAAGTATTTTTGGGAGTGTTGTGGTGGCTGTGGCTGTTGTGATTGGTGGAGTGGGTCAACCCGAAAGTTAAACTGTTTGACCAAGGGCTTATCTTGGGGAGAGTAGACGGGATCCCGATTTTTAACAGCTGCATAAATACGTACAGTACCTCAGTTCATGGAGATAAGAAGGCAGCAGCTTGGAACGAGACATTAAAAGAGCAAAACTCAGAGTCAATTCATCACGGTCGTCCTAAACTCATGCCCAACTCCCTGGCCTAAACCCCTGAGCAGATTCCTCGAGGATCTCTCTTCCGTTTCAGAAAAGGTAAGCCAAGACGGCTTATGAAGAAAGTGAAAATGTAGGTATGTACAAAAGCCCAGATGCCAAAGATATCTTGTCAGATTGTGGCCGGGCTGATGTTATGCCACCAGAAGAAGCCCGGGATCCGTGGCACCATAATTTCTTCTCAAATGCTGCTGATTTAGCTGGCGTTGATGCGAGCAATGAGGAATCTGGGGGCCTCGTTGCGGGCCTCATCACCGTAGGTAAGGTGAGCGGCAGTGACGATGAGGGACCCGGTGCAGACCAAGTCACCGACGGCGCAGTAGACCTCGGTGCGCTCACGGGGGTAGTCGGGGATGCGGCCCAAGTTCTGGAGGTTCTTGGTGTAGCCGAAGAGGACGACGCCCTTGATCTGCTCCTTGATGGCGGCGCTGCTGTCGCGGATGGAGGCGGCTGCCAGAGCGGCACCTTGGCTGTGATTAGATGACGATTAGCAAGGATGCTTGATAGAAAGTTTGGGGGGGGGGTCTTGATGTTCAAGCAAGGTGCAGTTGCTTACCTGTAACCACCAGCAACAATCTTGGCCGAGGGGCATTTGGTGCGGGCCAAAGTGAAGAGGTCCATCATCTCACGGATGGCAGCACGGGTGGTGCCATCGGGAAGAACGTTGTCGAGGATATCAGCTGTGTAGGCACCGCCAACACCCTGAACCCAGACGTTGCTCGCACCGAAGCGGTCTTCCAATGCATCACCAACGGAGGGGCCGAGAGTTCCCTTGTCATGGACTGTTAGGCTGCTGCTCTATTCTTCCGTGATGGAGACGATGGGAGCGTAGGTAAGTGAAGGCTGCTTAAAACGTACCAAGTTGCCGGTCTCAGTAGAGCCGCGAGCATAGATGAAGATGACAGGCGGGCAGGCGCCTCCCTCCAGGAGCTCATTTCTAGTTGTCCTGCCGAGCAACTGGCGAGTGACGAGCTCGACGTCCTGGGGCTGCTGCTCGACGGGGAGAGCAGAGACAACGCCGGCCAGGGCGAGAACGGTGGTGAGGAACTGCATGATGAAGATTGTTGAGGTTGTGAAGGCGAGGGAAAGCTGGTGGGCTGTCTGGTGGCTGAGGACGATCTGAGAACTGCTGAGTGCTCGAGTCTGGGGATAGAAAGAGTCGATGAAGGTAGGAAGACGTCTCCCTCTTATAGATGAAATATATTTCTAAACTTCATGGTGAAGTTGACCTCGGTGTTGTGTAACTCCTCTCTACTCACTCGCGATGCTCTCGCAACTCTAACCAATTTCTACATAGCTTCAGTTCCGAGGCTTCGTGGCAAGACTCGAGTTCCACCACATACCTGGCAGGAGAAGGGGGCCTGCTGCCTTCCTTCCCAAAGCGATCATGGCCGAGGGTGTCGACAGCATGTTTACACTATGCTATGGGTTTGTTTCTTGTCGACCATCGCAAGAACCTTCATGTCGATTAAGGTACCGTTGGAGTGGGTCCCTGGGATGGTGGCAGACAGCCACAGACATGCATTCCCCGCATTGCTGCCGGCAGTGTGGATCTACCCCAGATACCACCGGGAGCTAAGGTAACATCGGAGCCTTGGCTCCATTCAGAAGTCCTAGAATAACTGCCAGACCTGACACACTGTTTCGAGTCCCAACGCTGGGCGTGTTTGGCAGACTCCTTTCCAAGCAGATTGGCCGAGGCATCTAGTCAAAATTGCTTGCTCTCGCGAGTATTTACTATTTGGGTAAAGCACGAACGGCGGGCCTGGTCGGCCGTAAGCTGCCACCACCGGACCTGACTCCGCATGCTAAGAGCAAAGTTCATCTTGACTGACACACCAATAACACCTCAGTTTTGGAAATCTCCATGACTTCTAGAGCGTCTCTCTCCAAACCTCGGTTGAAGGCCTTGAATTGCGACATCACGAGGTTCAATCTTCGCTGCATCTAGATACCAAGATGGTGGTTCCTGCTGGCTAAGATGAACCCCTCTTTGCCGTTCATTTCAACCACGTTTAGATCACGGCATCAAAAGAACCTAAGGTAGGGATCTTTCGATATCTCTCGGTATTCTGGTAAATCCCCACTTTTTTTCCTTCGAAGACTGGGAAGTTTCAGAAAATCTCGGGCGTTTTCCGTAGTTTCTTTTTGCATAATGCATTCAGGTGATGTCTCGAAAACATCCGAACTCTTGTTCTTCCCATGTTTCTCTAAGCCTCTAAACCTAAGTTTCAGGAACTCCTCAGCATGAAAATTGTTTCTTTTGTTATATTTTCAAGGCCTCTAGCGGCTTCAGGGATCTCCAAGATAGCTTTGTAGTATATTTCGTTCCCAGCCTCGGTTCATAGGTCCATCTTCGCAAGCTATACCAGGTTCGGTACTAACACGGTTCCGCTGCACCCCAGACTGCAAGCCACTACTACCGGTGCGGCGCCTCCCGCTCGACCATTTCCCCGCGCTACACCACGCTGTCCCTGTCCCCTGCTGGCTTGTCTTGGGACTGTGACAGATCTACAGCCAAGTAGACAGTCGAACGGAAGGGAAGCAGATCCGGAAGAAAGGAGGATCGGAGGGGCATGCTCAGCCGCAAGCCACAGTCAACGGCCTTCGACAGTGGAGAATATCATGGCTGTTTCCGGTGGGTGGCTAAGTACACGTGTACATCCCAAGCCTGTTCCTCAACACCACTCACTATTTGTCAGAAGCAGAATCAAATTACATGTCCATGACCACCTCGCAGGACGTGCTGAGTTGGAATCTCTTTCGGTTGAAACCGCGAACTGACTCTCCACAAGACGGCATCGACCCAGCTTGGGGTATGTAACTCTCCGGTGTCTCGTCAAGACCAATTTTATTCGCGTCCACACCCTAGGTATGCCGATATTCTGCTTGTTCGAGCAAAGACATTTTGCTGACAAAGTTGGGGCATGGATATCAATGCGAGTTGGATTTCTTCGCCGTTGATGGAGGAATTACAAGACGATGACCGACACCATGAAGCCCCGCGGCCCTTCTGCTACGCCGCCCCTCCTACTACGACGCCCACGATTGCTCCCGTCGAGCTGGTGTTTAAGCTATCTTGCATTTTGATATGCTTGTCGCGAAGAGATTCTTTGCGATCTTTGATGACCGCTCTTGCTTCTTGGGGACCTTGAAGCAGGTATCAATCTGTTGGTTATGTCTTGCTGTCCTGAAATACCTTACTTTACAGTTCAGCTTTCCTTCAGGTGATGTGCTTCACGTTCTCGTACGGCGTTCCGATCGTATCAATTTTCTCATGAGGTCCATCAGCTCTGTCCCAGTTATCTCTGGAGTTCAATGCTGGCATATGGAACAACGAATGCCCTTCTGGAAAATTGTTGACCAGAGAAGGACGGATGTTGAAGCGCCCCAATACAAGAAGCCTTGTATTAAAAGAAGCTTTCACGGGAGGCACTTAATTTTCACAATACACTGAGGGGTGATATGGTCACTGGGTGTCGCAGCAGTTTCTCGCCGTTTCTGCTTTTCTTGAGACTCAACCTTTAAAAGCCCATCCGGAGATACCTTGAGGACTCGCAACCCCGCTGCCATTCCGACCAAACTCGTATGTTGGACGCGCATTTTACCATGCGGCTTTTTGTTTTGGCCCCTTTTTGACTCCTTTTTGGCGGGACACCGACTGAGAATTATAGTCCTGTGAGGGGCGTATCGGGTCTCTTTGTTGGTCAACCTAGTGGCTATCCCAGTGACAAAGATACCTCTGATACAAGTCTTCTAAACATATGAAGAGACCTACATCAGCCCACCATGTCTACTCTCTACTGCCCACTGAAATCACCGAGAAAACTAACATAGGCCAGGCACAGCGCCAGATGAGATAGGCGAAAGTCTGTGCCGCGTCTTGGCCACACTCCTCTACCGACGCCGAGACACGGAAAGATGGAGATACTGGTACCGTACCCACGGCCATGGATTTGTATGGCTTGGCTGATCATTCTTGCTGGGCCCCCAAGCGGCTTCTCTCCAGTGTCCACCTGCCGGCCTTGCAGACCATCACCAACAATGGCCCCGAACCCGCTTCTGTTATCACACGCCACGCCACGATGCTACCAACAAGAGCGGTAAAAAGGTTGGGCAAGTCGCCCACCGCCAGTGCCACCGCCCCACGTCTGTCAAAATTTCCGCTGCATGCGTGGGGCTTCCATATTGCAGTCGCCAGTATACGAACTACGGGCGGCAAACTACCTACTTGATCTGCACAGGTGCAGTATCACACCATGGAAGATGGCTTAAAGCTCACTCTTTTCACCACCAACATCACGATATGACAGAGTTCACACCGGAATCCGGACCTGCAAGCCCAGAGCTCACTATCGGTAAGCCGAGATGTTTTCCCTACACCGAGAACGTCTTGCGCTTCAGCAGCTTCATGAGGTTGTTGTTGTCATGATCTGGCTATCCAGGTTCGATTAGGTACATCTCTCACACCTGGGTGGATAACAACAAGCGGGAATATCTGACCATATTCCTATCTAGGTATGCAAATAGCTACCTGTACATTCTGTCAGATCCCACCTGTCATTCTAGACCTGTTCCACAGCATGTTTTCAGCCCGGACCTCTGGACTCGGCTGTCTGACATGCAGTCAAGACTGAGTGTTAGCATCACTTCTCCTGCTGTCATCAACGATAACAAACGTCTGACATAGGTATCTTATGGCACGATACTCAACCTCATGTGTCTTTTCCTGTAATACCTAGCACCACAAGGCACCAGTAACCGTCAGAATCTTCAATAGTTCATACCCCCAACGCAAGGTTCTTTCAAGGTTCTGAATACCGGACGGCCAAGCCCTCTGAGCCCTAACGAAGAAAACGGGACTATTGATGCCAGCAAGCCTAGCGGTAGCCAGGTACCACATCTGCTCACCTCAGGTGCGTATGCAATGTGCTAGGTAGTCATCAAGAACCAACACCCACCATCCTAACAGCATCCCCTGCGCCGTCCATCAACCGTCCAAGCGCCCCCCCCCCCCTCTTCTGACCCGTGCCACACAGATTAACGAACGCAAGGAAAGATAAGCGATCCCTTGAAACTCGTTGGGGTTGGGTGGGGAGGAGGGTCACCTACCTACCTACCTACCCTACCCGAGCCTGCCGAGCTATTACCTCACAACCAGTGGTATTGTCAACTAACACACCCTGCAGGATGACTGCATTCAGTCAGCCCTTCACTTGGTTACCAAGTTTGGCAAGACAGAACAAGATGCGGGGAACAGCAAGCAACGTCTTCGTGCTCAGCCAGGGGAGGGGGGCAGGGTGTGGTTCTATGGATAAGCATATTTAACCAGGCTCGATAATCTCCAACACCTGCTTACCTTCCAGGGGGTAATAGGTAGCCAAGGCTGACGCGTGTAACACACACAAAAATATGTCTAGGAGAAACCGAAGGGCTACGAAAAAGGCAAGTTCGTCCGAAGACTCGGAGTAAAGAGACAAGAGCCAGGCACACATTTCCCTACGCCACGTTCTGTTGGGACATCTCTCTGGTTCCTAGGAGAAGCATCTAACAACTACAGAGACGGAGTGTCACAAGCAAGTGGCGACCATGGTGCGATATGATACGTTTTAGAGAGAATGGAAAAATTAACCCATTAACTTCGTGCACGCTAGAAGCAAAACCCCTCACCCAATCCATCAGCTAGAATCCCACAACCTCCTCAAGCCAGTAAGCGCTATTAACAGACTCTCATCCGTTCTAATGCCCCTCGTTCCTTGGTTTGGCAGTACGTTTACCCAGTGATCAAATAGCTCCTTCGTCCTCGCGCCTGAAATGCCCATCTGGCCGAGATCTGGATCGTTCATTGCCGCATACTCCAGTCCTCTGGGTCCGCCAAAGACGATCAGCATGTGGTTGAACGTGGCGGTCTGATCCCGGTTAGGGAAGGCCTTGGAGAGAGGAACGCCGCGCTCTGAGGTGCCAATGGAGAGATCGTAACCGTCTTCATAGGCGGATGAAGTGAAGACGTCGGAGAGAGACTTGGCTTTGCGCACGCTGTAGCCCCAGAAGTAACCGCCTTCCGTTCTGGGTTCGGCTGGGTTGACGGGCTCGGGCTGGCCCTGAGGGTCATCGGGCATCTTGAGAGTCACGCGGGTCTTTGGAGGGATGTCTTCGGAGATGGTGACTGTTTCGGGCATGCCGATGTCGACGGAGGTGCTGGGGTGTGTCAGTATGGAGACCAGATGATAACTAAGAGACCAAACTTACCCCTTGCCTGAACGTGGGGGTGCTTCGAGAGCCAGACCCTCACGATATGGCAGCCACTCATCCTTATGGGGGTGGTGTGGCATGTCCAAGCTGGGAAGAAGACCCTGAGATCTGAGATTGGGATGGATGGGGAAGAGGACTTTGCGCATGAATGGAGGTGTCTCCAGATAGTTGAGAAGATGCTCCAGAAAGTGAGCGGGTTCTGTATCGCCAGTGTAGGCCTCTGGATCGAAGTTCCTGGGGCGCTGCTCGAGAGGACTATCGTCAAAGATGACGACCTCATCCACTGAGAAAATGGCGAGAGCTCTGGCGATGGACCCTGCCGCAGTTGTCCTTTGCTCCCTTGTTACACAGCTGCCGCATTGTTAGTGGGATGGACTCATTCATGATCAGACTATGAGGCATACCTTGTAATGATGCTGGTGGGCACGGCAATGGAAATGGTCCAATCTCTGGCGGTGGTGGGCCTGAAACGCTCTTTGGTGTTGAGAATGCCATTGCCAATGCCGGAGTCGTTGTCGAGCCGACGTTTCTGCGCATTGTTAGCTACCTAGTCGTCCATTGATGTAGAAAGTATCATTTGGGGGTGTTGCGCCCAGCTGCGATAAACAGGGGCCGAGCGATGCTAGAATGAAGAAATCACGAAAAGAATGAGTTGACAGACCTTCGGGTTTGGTTCCCAGTTCGACATTGCTTCAGATTATGTACAAGTGGTATCCTAGAGCAGATTATCGTGAAGAGGGTTGATGATGGTGAAAGTCGCACGTTACAGAAGTTTTCAGACACCCTGAGGGCCGGTGGCAGAAAGCTTCCAAAAACCTGACCGCCTTCCTGATTCCGCCCCAGTGTCACCCAAACTCTCGGGTCAACCCTAACCCTGCAGTCGCTCATCTTCCGATAAGGACAGCTTTCCCGTCGCGAATCCTTATCGCATGTCGTCAGTGCTGCCGTGCTGCTGCTGACAATTCCAACAGCTTCCACGCGCAATCACAATATCTTCATCAAATTCCAGCGCAATATCCTTTTGCGGCCATACTGAGTCGTTCGGCTCTGAAGAAAGTGCCAAGATGCCTGATCAGATCTCCTCCGCAGCGGACTGGCGCTCAACTGTCAGCAGCCATGCTGTAGTTGTCGCTGATTGTAAGTGGTCCTCCACCGAGCTGTTGCGCTGCGCAACACTACTGCTGGCCTCACCATATCTAACATACGAGTAAAGTCTACGCCGACTGGTGCGGTCCTTGCAAGATGATCGCTCCTCATTTCGAGTCTCTTGCCAACAAGTACGCCAAACCCCGTAAGATTGCATTTGTCAAGGTAAACGTCGACACGCAAGGCGAGGTATCCCAGCAGTACGGCGTGCGCGCCATGCCGACTTTCCTGATCCTCCACAACGGGTCAGTCATCAAGACTGTTCAGGGCGCCAACCCCCCCGCTCTCACTTCAGCAGTCGAGGCCGCTGTCAAGCTCGCCGGACCCGGCGCCGTAGCGGGCTCATCATTCAGCGGCGGTGGTGGCCAAAGACTTGGCGGGACACCAGTTGGGGGTCAGAGAGTTGGCTCCGGGCAAAGAGTCGCGAGACCCATCTCTTGGGATATCAACCAGTGGATCAATGCGATTCTGAGCTTCATCGGGCTGTATTTTGTTTCGCTGTTTTCGGTGAGTTTGCAAGGATACCAGAGCCCCAGGGGAGAAATGCTAACATTGAGAAGCTGGATCCGTACAAGGCGGCAGAGAACTCCAAGTATAACAAGCACAACCCGCCCCCGCAAGCCAAACCAGCTACTGGGCCGGGTGGGAAGCCAGCAGCTCGGGCTACTTTTAAGACGCTGAATGATTTGGGAAGCGAGTGAATGGGTTTGAGGAACAGCTATAGCAGATCAGGGATAAGGCGTTCGGAGCAAGCAAGCTGGTTCATACATATAATACGGATTGGCTTACTGTTTGGTCGCATTAGGTATTTAAATCATATACAGATTTTGAGGATTCATGTTGTTCAGGTTGTGAAAAATCCAGTTCGCACGCGAGTATGCCAATACATACCAATGCATGTCTGAGGGCATGTTGTATCAATACTATCTGCCCTCGCCTAGGTATCGTTAAAGATGAGCCCTCTAACTGAACGTAGAATGCGATGTCCTGCTATATGTATTCTGTCGACAAGTCTTCTTTGCTACAATATATTACAGGGGTGGGCATCTGCAGGGGATATTTCAACATTTGCCCCTCGAGCTTGGACCCCTCCAAGCTTGAAAACTCACCCATGACGATCGCCCATCAAACCTCTTAACACTTTTCAACCCCTCCAAAAACACCACGGACGACATGATCTCGGCCGGCAAACTCCAGACCAGGTGTCCCGGGTGCCGGGCCCAGATTCTGGGATTTTATGATGCTCTTTTGCTGCCGCGCAGCATCGCATCCCGGCCGTTTTTGCGCCCGCGCGCGACACCAGTATCAGCAACATCAATAGCTCCTGGTTCGAGAGCTCGACACCCAAGCTCCGTCAGACAATTCTCGACGACAAAACGAGTCTTCAACGAAGTCCCGCCGAGCGGGGAGAATGCCGAACCACGGCAAGCAGAGAAGGAACCTCACCGGTCGGAAGAGGCAACAGCAGAAGAAATCGAGATCCTAGTGCGCCAGGCGAGGCAAACATTTGGAAATACCCTGCCAAAGGACTACCTTTCAGCCGAGGAATACAAAGTATACGAAAGACTATACGGACCTCCGCTACGCGAGACGGCGCCCGAGGATGTCGGTCTTCCGCTTCGGGACGAGCATGGCGAGGTTATCGACGAGTCAACGCCCCAGCATGCTCTGTTCAGGGAGACGGAACATGGAGACTATGAGCAGGTTCAATACAGGATCAACTCCTCGGTACCAGGAGGTTCTGTAGAGGCTGCCGAGACCACAGAGCCTGGCTTCCCAGGGGAATTGGCCGAGGAAGCTACCAATCTCGAGGTCCAGGACCAAGAGGACACCCAGCCGCCACTTAGCGACGCGCACGTCGACTACCTCAATATCACTGCCAATAACCAACGCGAGTACCACGCATTGGTGAAGCTGCAACGCGATTTTGAGGCAGCTGCCGCACTTCGCCCAATGGAAGAAATTCACGAAGAGATTCACGAAGATGAAGGCATCACAGAGCAGGATTATCCAAAGGAAGAAGAGGAGATTCGGGAAGACGACGAGTATGAGCCAGGGACCGAGTTTGAGGTGGACGAGATGAGAGACTCGAGAGAGCACCCGTTTACTTCTATGGGAAAGTTCAAGACTTCGCCCAGCACCATCTACTTGCCCAAGATGAGCTTCGTTGAACCGATCAGCACGCTCCTAAAGCGTACTGATCATACGCATATCAAGCAGTGCGGAGAGGAGAATCTCGGTGGCCCTGGGTTTCCTCATGGTCCAGGATCACCTAGGTCAAAGGTCAATGTTCCACAAAAGGGACTGGGTCTGCAGGCCAGTGTTGGCTGGATGTCAGAAATCGAGGCCGACACGTTCCTCGCTACCATCATGCCTCCGGTGTATGCCACTGCCATGAGCACTTTAGTGGAGGTAAGGAAGAGGCTTGGGCCTGAGTGGCTGAGAGGCCTGCTTGCACGGGATGGTGGGCAAGGCCCTCGAGTGCTGGACGTCGGCGCTGGTGGCGCCGCTCTCGCCGCCTGGCAGCAGGTACTCCAGGCTGAGTGGGACATTCTCCGTGAGAACGGGGAGGTATCGGGTCGGTACCCCCCTGGGAAAAAAACGACGATCGTCGGCAACGAGCACCTTCGGCATCGTGTCTCCCGCTTTTTGCACAACACGACCTTCCTGCCCCGTCTGCCGGATTACTTGCATGTAGCCAGTGAACACGATCTCGGCGTCGGTGACAAGCCTGCACCGCGGAAGGAGTACGATGTTATCATTGCGTCCCACTTGATGATGCCGCTCGACAAGGAGTACAAGCGGAAAGACATGTTGGACAACCTTTGGAAAATGCTCAATCCGGAAGGTGGCGTGCTTATTCTTCTGGAGAAGGGACACCCGCGAGGTTTCGAGGCTGTAGCCGACGCTAGGGACCGCATCTTGGACAACTTCATCATCCCACCCCATTCGGAGCCTCGCGCTGAAGAGGTCCGGACCGCATCTCAGCATGTCCGCGAGCCTGGCATGATTATCGCACCCTGTACCAACCACCAAAAGTGCCCCATGTATCACCACGCCGGTTTCAGTCCCGGCCGCAAGGATTTCTGCCACTT
This sequence comes from Triangularia verruculosa, assembly GCA_033296885.1. NCBI lineage: Eukaryota > Fungi > Ascomycota > Sordariomycetes > Sordariales > Podosporaceae > Triangularia > Triangularia verruculosa. Next base: position 70,324 of record MU863927.1, on the reverse strand, counting down.
TCAACAGCGCTACATCCGACCTCCCTTCCTGCAGCAGATTGTTGGTGCCTCTCGGCGCAGCCATGAGGACATCAGCTTCAGTTATATCGCCGTGCGCAGGGGTGCTTACCCAGAGGGACATGCGTCGTCGGCAGGCTCTGCTGCTGACGTGTCATCCGATGCCGGCCCGTCAACGACGTCTGATCATGCACCCGTCTACGTGCAGGGCAAGGAGGCTTCGAATCTCGCTTTCGAGGGCTACGAGGCCGAAGATAGCAAGCAGCCACATCCGCTCTCGCTGCCTCGCAACATCCTCCCACCGCTCAAGCGCCACGGCCATGTTACACTCGACTTGTGCACACCGCAGGCCACGATTGAGCGGTGGGTGGTGTCCAAGTCGTTCTCCAAGCAGGCGTACCGAGACGCTCGCAAGGCGCAGTGGGGCGACCTCTGGGCCCTGGGCGCCAAGACGCGTACCCTTCGCAACGTTCGCCTTGGCAGGGCCGGACAGGAAGCCACCGTGGTGAAAGATGCCGGCGTCCGCTCCCGAAGGGCTCTGGAGTCGGCGGGTAGGAGGAAGGACAAGGTGGTGGAGATCAATGTGCATCCGCAGTTTGGTGTCACTGGTGCATATGAGAAGCACGCTCGCGGCAGGGCTCCCGAGCAGAGGAGGACCAAGGGTGGCAAGAAGGTCAAGATTGAGAATCTGATGGAGGAGATGGGTGCCAATGAGCTTCCAGATCCGGATGACATTGAAGATGCCGAGTATCTGAAGAGCAAGGACTACTAAGCCACAAGTCTTTGGCTGTATAGTATGCTGTACAATAGAATGAGACCATGAAAGAGGTGCTTCAGGTTCTCTACGGAGCAGTTGAGGGGCATCTGTTTGTCCTTGCATACGGCATTGCTTTTTCTTTCCCGTCACTGCATACATAACGCAGAAAATTAGTTGATGGGCTACTGCAAACCACCCCTCTGCATCAGTCGATGTGACTCTGCCTTGTGACAAACGCTCACCCAAGTGCAACGGTAGATGACCTGTCTATTGGATCTCTACAGCAGGGCCGCACACCGCTTTCAAGCAATAGGTTGATCGTGATAAAAACTTGATTCCTTCCAACCCCTTTCTTTGACGGGTGATGACCTGGCATTAGCTCTGCATTTGCAGACGGTTGTTGTACCACCTTCAAGAACCTCCTTCGGTGGGCCACACGCTATCTCGTAAAAGACGCCAGACAGTAATTAGTACAGGAGGGGAGGGGGGGGCCTGTGCCAAGAAATGTCAAATGGCAAAAGTGCAACCCTGTTCGGCTTATGCCGTTGACGACAATTCATGTTCTCCACTCGCTAAGAACGGGGACGGGCCCACCAATGGAAACGGTCCACTCCTGCTGGAGCGGGGGCAGAACGCCGACCGGCTCGGCCCCGACTTTTCGGTTTTCTTGCTTTTCCTTGAATTTTTGCCAGACCCCACTAGCATCCCGAAAGCCAGGGCGAACATGGGCCACCAGCCCCGCAAAACCCGCAAGACCCGAGCCTTAGCGCGCCGAATCCCGCGGGGCTCCACCATGCGCAACAAAAGGACGTCCCAACGGCCTGAAACCGAAACTACCCTGACGGCCGGAAGGTATCAACGGCTCTCACACACTCGCAACTGTGACCATAAAACCGTTAGTTACGAGCACGATAGCGCCGTGACGACGCTAGCTCGCCGACCACGCAGTTGCGCGATACCACTTTGACCACCATCCCAAGCCCTGTATCTCACCACTCGGCACACACCCCTTCGGCAACTTCCGTCAAAGCATCACTTCCACACCTCCTTCCCATCTGGCCGGTTTTACCCAACGCATTATCGACGCCAATAACGGTCTGTGCCCAGTTCGCTGACTCCAAGCCAAGGTTCTCACGAGATTTGTGTACATACGCGACTGGGGGGCCATGCAAAGGCGATCAGGGTTCTGACTCCATCACCCTTTGCTCCCAAGAAACTCCTGGGAATCTAGACTCTGGGTGTAGTTACGTAAACATCACCATCGTCTATTTTTGTAACGTACTAGCCTCGTGAGGTATCCTCCTTTCAGCCTCGCCGAGGAAACACACCGGCTATCACCATCATCGCCAGCCTCATATCAACTCTTATTGGAAAAACGGAGGATGAGATGGCTCCCCTACGACTCCAACACCTCCACTTCCCGTCCCACAACCCCTCTCACTTTCCCCCGTACTCCCTAGCCTCCAAACTACAGTCACTGCTCCGCCGTCAACACCTCGACCACAAGGACTCGCCCTCTGGTCCACCCCCTCCACCAGCGCTAATATCCTTTACCCCACTCCCGATTTACACCCTTGGCCGCCGGCAGTCCTCACCCCTATCCCAGTCAGAAATAGCCCGGCTATCCCAACCACTATCTTTGGCCGGGGGGACCACCACCCTCCCGGTAACAACCTCCCACTCCCCCAGAGGCGGCCTGACGACTTACCACGGCCCCGGTCAAATCGTCCTCTGGCCGGTCCTAGACATCCACTCCAGGTCCCACAAGCAGTTCACCGTCCGCTGCTACTCCCGCCTGCTAGAAAACACCACCATCTCCACCCTCCGCAGCCTCTTCCGGATCGAAGCCTTCACGACGGAAGATCCCGGCGTCTGGACCGCAGTAGAGGGAAAAGAAGAGCGGAAGATCGCCGCGCTGGGGGTCCATCTCCGGAGACACATCTCCGGCCTGGGCACGGCCATCAACGTCGACATGCCGTCCACCGCGGACGTAACCGATGAGAAGGCCAACCCCTGGAAGAGGATCGTTGCTTGCGGGATCGAGGGCAAGACGGTGACTTGTGTCAGGGAGCGGTTGCCTGCGGATCAAGTGCTACGGGGGACGGAGGAGGTGGCGGATGGCTGGGCGGGGGAGCTGGCGAGGAGGATAGAGGTTGACGGGGGGGTTGAGAAGATGGGCGTGGAGAGGGTGCTTAGATTGCTGGAGGAGGCGATCGATAAGAGCGAGGAAGGGGAGGAGCAGGGGGAGCGGGAGTATATCAATGATGTTTGGAAGGGCGTGAAGATAGGATGGGTGGAGGAGGCGCTGAATAGGGGAGTTTAAGAGGGCGGGGTTTGTAAATATTTGTATAAAGCTATGTACAAAGTCGATGGTAGGTATATATATATATTGTGCCGCATAAATTGCTGAGAATAAAAACAAGGGTACAGCACCCAGTCAAACCTTCAATCTTGCTCGGCTATCTCATCGGCAAACATGGACATGATATCTGATATCATTTTCTCACCATCATGTTCTATCATGAATGACGAAAAGCACGTAATCAAGCGCAAAACAAAACAAAAATGCACAAAATATTGGACCTGTCATAACTCAGCTTTTCCTGTTGGAGATTGTTTTCACATATGGCGATAGCCGTATGCATAAATGATACACACAAACACAGGCGAGCACGCGCTTACACGCACCCAGCCTTCTGATTCGACATGGCATTCTGCAGGTTGTTGTTCAGCTTTTGCTTTTTTTCTGCTCCGACATCGCAAGAACCCTGTAGAACAAACGCACAGAAAAAGCTCTGATGCTGAAAAGTCTGACATCTCGGCTTTCTCCAATGTCAAGTTATCTCCGTAGGTTGAATAAATTACCTACCTGACTGTCTACCCTGGGCATGTTATAATAAAACCGTAAAGCAACCTGCTATCTTTAAACTTAGTAAGCTACCTCAGCTACGGTACTGATGAAGAAGATATACATCTCCCTGTCAACTCAAACTGCTACCGCATCAATTTTGGCTCGGGTATCTTTATCCTTTTTTCACCTCTCCCCAGGCCGCCAATTGCTTGTCCTTTACGTTTCTCTCGGGGCATCATCACCACGAACACCTCATCACATCTTGCATAAACGCCACGGATAAGTTAGACAAAGTCACGACAGGAACTGAAACATGAAACACGCTCATCCGTTAGCTAGGTACTGTACCTAAACTGTATGCAAGTACGTAATAAGCCTTCCCGGTCTTTTCACAATTTTTGTTTGCCAATTAGTTAAAATTCTCAACCAATAAACCACCACCACCACCCCCCGCCCTCAATGTACGTACAGAACGCGCAGTGTCCTGTCAAAGAAAGAAAAAAAAAAAAAACCTTCTCACCAAAACTTGCATCTCTACCAATGAGAACAACACATCTCCAATCTCATGGTGTCGTCTGTGTGCTTGCATAATTATACCTTGACTGCCTGTCTTTCATTGTACCTACCTAGCCTCGCCTGGTATGTACATAGGTATGCACCTATCCAACACATCCAGCTCAACTCCCCAACCAACCAACCAATTGCAGAACCATTTCTTCTGCCTGATTTGCTTTTATTTACCCCCCATCCCCCCAAAGGATCGATCTGATGTTACGTGTCAATTGCCATTCCCATAAATGCGGTAACCTACCTTACCTAGGTACCTACCTGTACAAGGCTCTCAAAAAATCCGAATATGACAAATAATCTTCCACATCTGCAGCAAAAAAAAAAAGACCCAGTCCGTTCCTTCCGAGCCAATGTTTTCATCCACTACCCATCAGGAAACAAGTACAACCAAAGTCACAACTGTCAGGCACCACAAGCAAAAAAAGCTAACCTAGGTAATGTTGATTGTAGCTTTCCATCTGATCGCCCCAAGGGGGAAAAAAATTGCACTTTGTTCACAAACATCCAATTGTCTGAGTGGGCTTCCATCTCATCTGCAATCTTACACCGGTCCAATATAACCTAACCTACACCAAAGGTACCGCAATCCCAAAATAATCATCGCCCTTTTAAGTTATGATTATAGTACTCAACTGTTCTCAAAATCCGGCCCGAATATTGCCAATTTTTTTCTCTTCCTTCTGCCCTTTCTCCCTCTGCACATATACGTCGTCGCTTGCCCGTCCGGCTCGTCGGCCCTGCTCTCCCGCCCAGGCGCGCCCCGCTCACCTCAGAAAGGGGCCGGTCTGTCGTTTTTCAGCCATGCCATGCTCACACACATACATCACGCATTGCACAATCGAGCCAGCCCATAGGAAAATTCTGGTTTGATTGTGCCTTCTGGGAAATATTCTCCGTATTCTCCGTAGCCTCCGTGTTGGCATATGCAACGCCACCTTATTCCTCCGATATTCACTTCCTGTCTTCCCTAACCCCCCGGTGTGGCCCTCGCTTTTTGACCCCCCTTCCACTTATCCCTACCCCCTTCCTTTCCACGCCTCTTTTGCTCTCCGGCCTCAGATGTTGATTAGAAAATGATGCAACCGATAAACCTTGAAGAAAACACATAATCAAGGCAAAACGCAAAACAAGAACAAAAGACTACAATTCCCATTCCTGAACACCTGTGTATCATGAGAGAGATGTCAAAAGACAGCACAAACGCAATAAATGAGCAGAAAACCAAGAAATAAACCAAACACTCCGCTGCTTCAACGACCAGAACTCCCAGAAAGTTAAGGTGACAAATAAAGAAGAGCCTTGCAGTCGCTCCTCTGTCACAAACAGTGATGCTGATGTATGCATTCCACGAAAAGGTTGCGCTCGGCTTCGTATAGGTCCATTCTGGCATCTGGTCCAAAAAATAAGGACTCGCCAGTAAAATAAAATCCCCGTCCTTTTCCCATGATCCTGGAGGTTGTGTGGTGAGGGAATTATCGTGGAATTTGCCGGTTCAAAAAATCAAAGCAAGCGTCGCGTTCCATGCGCCCCTGAATGAATTGCTGAGAGATATTCGAAATAAGCCGGGAGATGCTGCATGTGCTTTCGCGGGTTGGGATAGATAAACGAACGCCGCTACCACCCTCGATGCTGATGCTGCCAATATATCGATTGTCGCCAATGAGCTGCTTCTCCCTCTCCCCCGCTCGCTAACGTTGGGTATTATGTTCCTCCACTCCACTACCAAGCTTTTTGTGAAATCTGTTATGTGTACTGTACTAGGTCAACTGGTTGGCGCAGCCAGCCATCATCTCGAACTCCTTCTCTTTCCCTGTTCCCGTAATTGTCAGACGCTGGCCCGTTTCCTCCCACTTCGTGCTGGTGCCTCGTGGTCGTCAATCCCGGGTCGATACTCCTCTGGCTGGAAGTTTGGGTTGTTGTAGTGAGCCACATTGAAGTGGCTGTTCCTGAAAGTCGACGTCTGGAAGCTGGGTTCGCGCCACGTGTCGTTCTCAACGTACTCGGGCAGCTGGCAATACTCGCTGAAACGCAGTGGGTGCGTTTGCAAGGGCGCCACGGGAGCTCCTACCGGCGCTGTAGGAATAGGCATCGACATGGGAATTGGGGCTGCCTGGACTGAAACTGGTGACGGTTGCTGAGGAGGCTCGGCAAAGGGGGAAGTCATCCAGGTTGACGTGGGACTTGGGCTGTAAGCCGATAAGGGGGAGGGGCTTGTATCCAAAATAGTTGGAGCTAGGCCTGGTGGCGGTGCTCCAAAGCCAGGGAGCATCGCAAGGGCTCCCAGGTTGAGACCATAGTTGTTGTGCATGGGCACTGAGGCGCTGGCGATATCATACGCGGGTGAAAATGCCACGCGGTGAACCTGCACCGTAATTGGCTCAGGAATTGGCTCGGGTTCGGCAGGGTAAAGAAGGTCATAATGATCAGGCCGATAGAGCAGGTAGATGATGGGGCCAAGCGTCGATGGATGCTGATTCCTAGCCTCCTCCGGAAACCGGTAGGTATTGACTTCAGAGCCTTGACTGCGGTCGAGGTAGGCAACCTGCAAAACAAAGCCAACAGGTTTTAGCAGGATGTCAACAAGCAACGAAAGACCGAGGTGATCAATTTCGACGTGAGGACGCTCCAGTGTGCTGGTGCAATAGCCCTGCACGCCTCCCTCATGCTCGACAAAGGCGGCATACGCGTCCTGGTTGCCCTTCAGATAGGAACTGGCTAGCAGGCGGAAGTGGTACATGATGGCGTTGGCAAGTTCCGAGTCGTTGAAAGTCGAGTACACCTCCCTCATGGCTTGTTCAGGGTTGCCGATCAATGCGGCAACCCTGTCCAAGAGGAGCAGGGTCTCCTCGACAAAGTCAGAATAGACATAGGGGGAGTGGCCGCCCTGAACCTCGATGAAGCTGTTGAGCCCTTCAAGGCGCAGCTTCTCGGCTTCGACCTGGCCCTTGTCACCGCCTTTCACCAGCGTCTCAAAGTAGCCAAAGGCAATGGCTAGTGACGACAGTCAGCAGATGGCCCAGAATAAGCACATGGGAACATTCCCGACTTACCGCGCCAGCCACAGTTCCCGTCACCTTGGATCGGACGGTAATGCGAGTAAGTCTGGGGTAACACCTGTCAAGCCATGTTAGCCAAGTTGTCTGAAGGTGGATGGAATAAACAGCATGAGCACCAGTATGCAATGCACGTACCGCCGTCTTCTGGATGTATATGGGGTCGGCCTTGGCATACTCGTGGGTGATGGCGGTGCTGGGCGTCTTTTCGCCCACGAATGGGCCCTGTATGCGTGACAAGACACAGTGGTGAGCATGGGCATGTATTAAGAGAGAGACAGAGGAGAGAGAAACATACCTCAAGCTGGGGTTGGTATTCCCGGGCAGCCGCCTCCTGGGCGACGAGATCCTCGGGGGCTGGGTCCATCTTTGCAATTGGGAAATGCGGCGGCGAGGACCGGTGGTGTGTGGTTGGGGGAACCGAAGATGGGAGAGCAGAGGCGGTGGTGGTAGAGGTGGGGTGGTAGTTGAAATGGCCGGCGGCAGAAGATGCGGGGCCGATGGCCGCGTTGTTGGCACTTGCTGGTGTGCTGAAAATGGGCGAATAGAGCAGGGACCCAGTGGCAGCTCTGCCGGCCGCACTTCCCGCTCCAGGGCCTCCCAATCCGCCGAATCCACCACCGCGTCCACGCCGGTCTGTTAAGCGCAGCGGTGTCTCATCGAATGTGTACTGCGGCAGTGTCTGGGGCAGCGAGTATCCAGCCGACACCTGGTGGATGAACTGTGCCGATGGGTCTGGTTCGTACATGACGTTGAGGGCGTTTGACGTTGACGTCTTGGTGTTGGCGATGGCGTGCAGGTGGCTGATCTGACAGCGTGTGTACTGGAGCTGAAGCTGTTTCCTTCTACCTTCAACCTTCTACTGTAGGTACGGGCTGGGGCATGTGCAACAACGACACCAAACAACAGCAACAGCAACAGCAAAAAAAAGCACCTCCGAGCAGCAGCAGCACAGACAGCAGCAGCCTGGGCTAGATGGATGATCTAGGAAAACACGTTTGTTTTAATCTCTCTCTCTCTCTCTCTCTCTGTCTCTTTTTCTCGCTCTCTGTCTGGTGTGTGTTGCCCTGTTGCTTGTTGCTACTCCAGCGTTCCCGTCGTTCGTTTGCACAGTCCGTCAGGGTGTGATATGTATGTACCGTACCGTCGTGTGTGCTATGTCTCTTATTATCGGATCGGGGAACCACAGCGGAACCGCCAGCGACACTTGTAAAACCGAGGGGGGGAAAGTACGCATGAAATAATAAAAGAACAAGTAAGTACGGGTAAAAGTAAACAAAAAAAAATATGCGATTCACAGCGACTGACTTCACCACCGGGCGGAACCAGCAAGCCAAGAGCGAGAGCGACGGACGGGCACACACAACCAAGGACCAGCTACGGCGTCAACCTTGGGGGAGGTGAAAAGGGGGGAGCGGGATCGGACGGGAAGAAATGAGGAGAGAAGAGACGGACGAGACGGGATGGGATGGGATGGGAGGAAGGGCATAATAATGATAACACATTACCAGGCATTAGAAAACGCGACAGACACCCACGAGGGGGAAAGAAAAGAGAAAGGTGACCTGGGACTGAGAGATTGGAAAGTCAAGCGAGACTCCAAGGTCGACCCTCGGGTGGAGACAGCGTTGCTGCTAGCTGCTGCAGTGCTGCTGCTAGGCCCCAATTATTCTTGTCAATTAATTCGCACCCTACAGGCTGGTGTCGACCTCCCTCATGCAGTTAGTTATGCTGCCCGCTGATTTCTCTCTCTCTCCTCTTCTACACATTGCCTGCCCGCCGTGAGGAGGTGAGGGTGCTTCCCGTTGGAGAACCACCCACCTGGCCACCCATGGACATGGTCAAAACTTTTTTTTTTTTTTTTTACGCAGCGAGTCCTTTTGGGTGTTCCGTCTTCCGCAAGTGATGCCACCCCCTCCTTGCTCTCCATCCTTCCCTCCTCTCCCACACCCCCGGACGCACTGGCCCGTCCAGCGCAAAAAACAGCGTCGGATTTGCCAATTCTCGGCGGGCCTTAGCTGCAAGTCCCCCATGCCATGAGGCTTGCCGGGGGTTCCCGGACTGCCGTTGACGATGAACGAGCAAACCACGATGAGACAGGGGACACATGGGGTCTGAGCTCCCGTTACTGCACCTCCCACAACATATTTTTATTATTATTTTACACAGTTCTTAACCCCAGGGCGTGTGTGTGTGTGTGTGTTTTGTTGCGTGTGGTGGTGAACGCCGTGAAAAGCGATGGGCTGTCTGGGTCATGCATTCCTCCTCTCGTCTTGCTGAGCTTTTAATGGAGGGAGGTTGTGGTTCTGTCACTTCTCCGCTTCTTTCTTGAATCCTCAACGCCCCCTGATCCTGGATGCTGGGATGCCGGGGTGGTTGCTAGGATGCCGGGGTACTTGGGGGGGCGCCCTGCGAGACACTCGAGCCCGCCGCCCGCAACTTCAAAGAATCGGAAGAACAGGGGTGGTCGAGAAGCTCCAGCCTCCCCGAGTCCAGGGCCGAGTAATTATAGGTTTCGAAGTGTAAAGACAACACACGATGCCGATGGTTGCTAAACTAGTCCTGCCATCAGTTCCTGGCCCCATCCGGTTTTTGCAGCGCGCTCTCTGGCGCGCTGAGCTATCGGCCTTCTGTCAGCGCTGGCGCCGGTAATCCTGCGAAAAAGCCGGCTCAGAACCACGATGTGGTGTTGGATCAGGGTATGCCGTAAATGTCCGGCATGCAGACTTGACAGCTGGCTCACAAAGACGGAGGGCAGGTAGCCGGGAGAGGTGTGTGGTGTGTCTCCATGGGTGTGTGTGGATTCAAGAGAAAACCTCTGGTCCGAGGACTGCAACTCCAATGGGTCCCTGCCCCCATGAAGACCACACCTCGCTGATACCGAAACCACCATTCATCATCCAGAGGCATAATGAGATCAAGTAGGTATTATTACAGGCTTCAGTGTTAAGTGTCCAACATGCCCTGGCTACCGGTCAAGCTGACGGAACAGGCCTTATATGTATTTTCCAAGAACCCTGGCCACTGAAGTAAACCATGCGACGTTTTGTTTCCTGCTCAGGCCAGCATCGCGGAGACGTTATTCCTGCCGTTGACGGAGCTTTTTGGAGTCGGGCATAGTGCTGTCCGCTTGTCCTATGTCATGGGAAAGGGCACTCTTGGATGAATAATTATATTTACCGAAAGAGCCGTCCGTGCTGTCCGAGAACGGACCCCTTGGATCTTTATCTGCCACATTACACCCGCCTTCCCAAGCAAATTAACTGTGAGGTTATGTCAACAGAAACCCGGAAGAAACTTGATCTGAGCTTTTGCTTAGCCAGATACCGTGCGTACCTGATAACCCGGAATTGAACTGGCAGAACGGGTTCCAGATCGGACTAGCGGGTCTGATCGACATCCGTTGCAAGCTGCCGTCAGGGGAGGTAGTTGTGTTGTGCGTCTTCTGCCTGGGCCTGGAGTTGGCATCTGTGCTTTTCCAACTACACCACTACCGGGGATGTGGAGTCTTGGGCCATCTGTAAACAACCTCCAAACCACACCTTCAATGCACACATCAAGCGTCCCGGCAGTTGTATCAAGCACCCATTAAACGGAGCTATCCCACTTTTAGGAGCTGATATCACCAATGTCTTGCTGAACGATGAGCTGAAGCGAGCAAGCATATGTGAGATTGAATGATCCTCGTGCTTCTTGGGGGCTCAGGTCGTACATGTTCATTAAGCTCGGCTTGACTTTGGGATGTGGCGCGCTCGTCCTGCGTGGTTGGTACCAGCCAGAATAAGTACCAGAAACACCCATCCCTCACACTGGACTAGCAACCCTAGATCAGCCCTCTCATCAACTATTTTCGCCCACAGCCAAGCGCCAAATTTCGGGTGATGCGTGTCGAGAAAACAACGGCGTCAGCTCCAGTCGCGGGCAAGTGCAGAAGGGAGCATTGTCGATCTGTCCAAACGCCGTACCCCGTTTGAATACTGGCACCCTGCTGAGCCGAGACATGGGATAGCTTGGTGTAGCGTAGCAGGAGTTACTCGATGACCTAGAGAACGTAGCAGTGCCAAGCCGGAGCTCGACGTGCCATGTGCACTCTGGATGAAGCGAAGGTGCTAGCGTCTGTACTCACACACCGATGACAAAAGTGTTGAGAAGATCAAGCAGGTCCAGGACGCTGCAAGGCTTCCCAGGCCATGAATCAGGGCTTCAACCTCTCCTTGAAGTGAACAGCTCCTATCCCGCAGAATGTGCTAGTAGCAAAAGACTGTAGGCTTATGCACTGTGGTTGGCTAGCATGCACTAGCTGTGGTTGGCTAGCATGCACTAGACTGGGTGCTCTGGGTGGCTTCTCGGTTCCGTCGCCGGTTCGGTGCCCTAGTTCCACAACACGTTTTGCAGTGTGAACTGTTGGATGCGCTGCGTGGATGATATTAGTTGGTTTCTTCTGACCAACCCTGTCTAGACTCCCAAGCAAACAGTTGTTCTCTCAGTGTCGTACTTGTGAGCTTCACACTCGGTTCTGTCTGATTGCCAGTCGCAGCAACGAGCCTGCTTTGCAGGATGCTGACAGCTTGCATATGAATCAATTCGAGGCAGGTGCTGTTCCCATCGGCCGGTGCATGGTTTATTCTGACAGCTTGTGTCGGGCTATGCGTGAGCGAGAGGCCAGAACCAAGCCAATATCAAGCACACTGCTCAAGAGACGTCAATTACTCCCTGTGTCAATGCTCATAGCACAGCGATGCAGCTTTAACTGATGAGCACCCCTCCAAGTGGGGCGTGCTGGCGGCAGGCGTTGGGAAGGACATCGATCCGATTCGTGCTCGACGGGCGATATGGAGGTCTCCTATAACCACTGAAACGGCGTGAGTATAGCTAATGGCAAGCATTGAGTATGGCTGTAGGGCTTTCTCCGCACATCAACATGTATCGCCTGGATAGTCGGGGAGTCCTTCGTCATCTGAAGGGATGCGGGAGCCAGACGGAGGGGGTCTGGACGATGCAGCCGGGCCGACCAATAACACCTCGGCGGCGGGCTCTTGATGTAACGTGGGTGAGCTGTCGATGTTCGCTGATTGCCAGACCGCCGCCACACAACCACACGGCAGAGATTGGAAGAGGGAACCTGGAAAGCACAAGATAGAAATAACGGCCGTCTAGGCTCAAAGGCAACACAGTTTCATCCGGCAAGCGAGGTGAGTGGTGGAAAAATGCAGATTGATGGGAGGTTGTGAATGATTTCAGACCAGCAGTTGCCCAGCGAAAAAAAGCACAGGCCAGGGGGTTTTTCTGGGGTTCTTCTCCCCTAACCCGCTAGTGGTCCAAGCGCTGCCCGTTGGCCCCGTGGGGCAGGTAGGTATGTAATAGCGCCGGCTCCACCTCATCGCCATCACGGACGGGACTTGGGTTGCCTGTCCAGTGCCCCTGACAAGAACAACGCTCCACAATCTGGAACCTGAAGGACGGCAAAAGGTTCAACTACCGGTCTTTGGGCGTTCCGAGTTCATCGTGGCCTCACTAAGGTTCAGGGGAAGAAGAGGGATAGAGGCACATTACCTAGTATGGCTTCTACTTTTTTCAATGTTTGGGGTTTCCCTGGGCATCTTGACCATTCGCTGCAACCTAGCTACCTCCCGTCCCATGGATGCAACCAGCCCCTCCGCGGGCACACTTCAAGGCGGGAATTCTTGCGCTGGACATGGGCAAGACCACCGGGCGGGCAGCTCCCGCTCACTCCTTCTTGGCGGTCTATATTCCATCTTTTTATCAAATCTTCAAGTCCAGTTAGCCCACCATCGCTTCAGCCCGTCCCAGCATAGTGCTTTCTCCCCGCTCTAGCTCGCAGGGAGCTCGCGAGGCCGGCCATTGTCCATCGTCACTCATATGCGGCGCGAAACATCATGCAGGACTTTCCCAGGTTGCTCCCGAAGCATCATGCCGCCTCCCGTGTCGTCACGGCCGTCCTCTAGGGGCGGCCGCACCTCTGCTGGTGACGACGCCCATGTTTCTCGGTGTGTCTGCTGATCAGGAACTGCTAGTAGCTCGCCTCTGCTGTGCCCTTCGCTTCCTCATTCTTCCAGCGCCTCTTTGCGGGGAAATAGACTCTTTATGGCAAACGAAAGCCACCTCGGTATCAAGTTGCAAACGGGGCGAACCATGGTGCGCTTCGGCCCAACACCATTGTAGAAAACCGAGAGAGCAATCTAAATCTCCACAAAGTCAGTGCCGAGCCGATAAATGCCCTCCAATCACCGACTTTCTGGGAATTGTCAACATCTGCAACGTCTGCCGGCAAGCCTCTGTTGACCTTGACTTAGCGTGGGGTCTCGCCACCAAGTTTTGCCCGTCACGATGGCGCCTCTCTCCACAGAGCAGGCCTTCGCCGGGGCCGTGTTACGCCATCTAGAAATGGCCGGAATAAGCAGAAACGGTGCTACTATAAACATGCAATTCACCACGCCCATGGGGCCCCTTGCTAGTGAGCTTACCGGAGCAGTTTTCCCGATCGACTTGGTGAGATTGCAACTATAGCAAGCTTGGAAAACCCTGACGGCAGTAAAATCTCGGGCTTGGATTGATGCTTATGGAGAGCTAAGCCAACTTATCCAAGGCTCTCACACCATGGAACTAGGTACCTATATGAGATGAGCGCACATGACTGATGATAGCGTGTGACGGATAACAAGCACATGCACCTAGTCATTGATAATTATGTCCTTGATGACTGCAACTATGAAACTGCTATATGGGGCTTTAGTATACAATTTCCTCCCTCGGCGCAAAACGGCGGTGACACTTGCCCCTTTTCATTGTGTGTCGCCATAGGCTTTTCTAAACTCCAAACTGCAATACGGTCCCCATTCGTCACCGCCGCTGCAATAGGCCGCCTTTGTGAACCGGTGTTCCTGGGCACAACCGTTGCATAGGTACCCTGGAAACTTCCCAGTTCCTAGCCCTAGCCCCGGATACGATTGGTGAAGAAGCACGATGATAACGTATCTGGCGGTGTGTGGGCGTGGGTGTTGAGAAAGACTCTTCTCCTGCATTCTCTGGCGTCGTATCTGCACATTGTTACCATTGGCGCGTGTGCTGCAGAATCGTCGTTGCCTGTCAAGCTAAGATCTAGATCATGGTGAGACTCAACAACCTAGAGTCTCGAATGGTGAAAGGGAAGACGGAGAGGTTAAGGGGAGGAGGAGGGGGGGGGGGTAGGTGTACACGGAAGTATCCGAAGGGAACATGGCTGATCCCAGTTGGAAGTGTTTATCCACGCTGCTGTGCATCAGTAATGTCTGTCTGTTTATTCGTGTCAGGCATTGGACTTCTGATTAGGGGGTGATAACCCGTGAGTTCAGACTTTTGCGGTCATGACACAATTGACATTGAAAGGAACCACCTGGATTTTACTCAACGGTTGTAGCTTGGGAGTACCTTACCAGGGCAGCATATTTTCATCGTATTCAGCTAGACCCAATACCTGCAATGCTACTCTCTTGTTCAGAAGGTCAGCGAGATCATTGGGTCCTGTGGCAACGGCACAGGTGCTCATAATGTGACCCTTTGCTGGAGTATTCATGCCTCGCCCAGCACCAGTCAGAATCTCTACCAAGCTATGATGTTTATGCAGGGTGGGAACTTCGACCGGACTGCGGAGGTTGGGTGACATTGAAGGGCGTGGTTGTAAGGCTCTTGCATTAGAGTATAAATCAACGACGGGCTCTCGGTGCTCGGAGTCGGCTTATGCTTACTGTGATGGTTTGCTGGAACTTGGTTGCCGGCCAAGGGTACTCGGTTATGGTACTTGAGTATTTCGCCTTGAGTCTAAGACATACTCAGAAAGGAAGCTCCGACTCAAATCCTAGATAGGACACTCTGGAGGTCTCCCTATACTCCTTGCCGAATAAACGCCGGCATCGACATCTATCCAAACACAAGCCAATGTAATGATGTTCCGTCGCTGACCTACTAACTGCTGAGAATGCAGCATCTAAACCAACTAGTTACATGGATATGGCCCATCATGTCAAGGGTCAGGCATGGGGCCTATATGCCGATGTCAAATTGACTCCGGGCAGACTTCGAAACTTGAGAAACCTTCCAGACTTCCGGTACCTTATGTTTCTCGCAACCTGAAGCTGTGGAACCAACCATACCTAAGGTAAGCCATCCGAAGACTCTTCAACTTGGCAGGAACGGGCCATTTTCACAGGATCGTCAAAATCAGCGAATGGGCCATAGTCTTCTAATCGGATTCAAGAAAAGCCACCACAAAAGGCATACCACCACCAACAGGCCCAAACAAAGGATCCGGTCCAAGTGAGGCAAGGTAAACAGTTATTTCCATCTCTCACCCAGCACCTACATAGCCAAAAATCCTACCGATGTTCTACAACAACCAACTCTACAACAACGACACAACACTACCTTATTACCTAGGCACCAACGACCCTATCACACAGCACCAATATCATCTTGCCCCATCTCCCTCTTCGTCCAACGTCCAAGAGCCAAGCCTAGGTGCCCAGCAATACCCATCCTAGTAAAAGTCCACCTACCCGGAAGCATATCCGCGAGGCGAGACAGAAAAAGAAGAAAAGCAATCCCACCTCGCTACCAACCCTTCCCCCTTCTCCCGGCTCACAAAAGGAAAAGACTATCGAAACCGCGACCCGTGGATCAGGGTTCTTTGGATCCGCCCCCAAACCTGGAACTCTGGTAACGGACAGCGGGACACGGCACGGCACAAACGGCACAGACGCTCCTTCACACTGGCATCAAATGGGGACTGGCTGGAAACAACGGCAGAGAAAGTGTGTTTTACGTGGGGGTACAACTGGTTTGTTTATCTCTGTAGTTGAGATCCGCTCGTGTAATCGAGAGGCTATCTACCTGTACCTTCCTAAGCTGTTATGCATGAAGTGGATGTTCAACGCCTGGATAGGCAGGTAGATAGTGCCCTGCCATTTGGAACTGACCCCAAAGGCGAACTCAACAGGGAAGGTAAACATGGATATATTATCTCCTTCTCCTGCTGTCATCAGAAAGATGCATGTTTTTAAGCCTGACACTACCACGTAGCTGCGTCGTCCCTGGAGTGTTTTAGCCCCCCTGCCTTCCCCTTCCTTGATGCAAGCCGCTATTGATATCCGTGTCATACAAAACCCTGTTCATGATCGTCGTCATAATTCCCAGCCTGTCCTGTGTCCTTTAACGGCCTAGTGAATCATCACCCCGCCCCTACTCCTATTACCCCTGGCTCTGAAGCTCGATAGCCTCATATTATCACTGGGAAATGAATCCACCATCAAGTTGTCGTACGCTGGCGCGATCTTGAACCCCTCCGCATCTTTGAACATAGACGTGTACAAATCCCCCACCGCGCTCGCCAGCGTCTGGATAGCCTCAATGCGATCAGCATCGCCCTTGGACTCAATCTCGAAGGTGCCGGC
This sequence comes from Triangularia verruculosa, assembly GCA_033296885.1. Taxonomy (NCBI): domain Eukaryota; kingdom Fungi; phylum Ascomycota; class Sordariomycetes; order Sordariales; family Podosporaceae; genus Triangularia; species Triangularia verruculosa. The sequence continues at coordinate 53,650 of MU863927.1, read as the reverse complement.
GTGTTCATCAATGCGGCCTTGTACCCGGCCGTCGACGATGAGATAGCTGACAATGTCCTGAACCTCCTCCTCGCTTATCTGCAATTGCTTGGCAATCCAGCTCAAGCGCATGCGAGTGTATGGAGCAATGAGTTTCAGCACGCCCTTGGTGCGCATGTTTCGGGTGACCTCATCGATATTTTCAGCAATAAAGGGGTCTGCAAGCAGGTCGGTGTTCTTCTGGAGCACTTCCTCATACTTGTATATGTCGTCTCGCTGGTAAGCGTCCACCAGATCTGTCATGGCAGCAATACGGGGGTCATTTCTGTATGGCTTGGTCTCCTGACTGTCAAAGGGGTTGATGTCCGACTTCATGAGCATGGTGGTCAACAGCAGATATTTCAACACCTGGATACGCCGAAGATCGCCCGCCTCGTCGTAGTTGCGGAATGCCTCGAAAAAGTCGCTTTGGGCCTCCTTCCAGTTCTCTTCGCTCATGTGCATCTTGCCACCGCACTCGCGGATGATGCCTTGAATCTTGGGGTGAGGTACCGCCGACTTGACTTTTAGTGCCTTGTTGTAGAGAATCTTGAGCTGGTTGTTGTTCCGCATCTCCGAGTACATCTGAATTTCGAGGGCGTAAATCTCGAGCGAGTATGTGCCCTTGCTGGGATCATCGGTTCCATCCTCCTTCTGGCATGCCTTGTGGAGTTCCTTAATCTTCCGGGCCATCGAGTGGTAATCCTTTCGGTCGAGCAGCAATTTGGCGAGCTTGATGTTTGTCTTCAGCCATAGACGTTCGTTGTTGGTATTCTGGAAGCATTTGAGGGTTTCGGAGTAAAATTGCTCGATGAATTGGACAGCTGCCTTGTTGTCGGCTCCCTTTTCGACATAGTTCAACATATTGTCGATCGACTTTTCGGAGTAGTTCCTGGTGACAGACGACTTGACGTATGTGAGCAGTTCCTTGTAGTGGTCGAGCGCCTAAATAAAAAAAAATAAGTGAGCATATGCCCGGCCTTTCGATATGGTTGCTCATGATGCACCAACCTGCTGATAACGACCGAGCTTGAATTCAAGCTTGATGGCTTGCTTGAGACCCTTGAAACCCCATTCCCCCTTCTCTGGCTCTAGCGATGGGATACTCAGAAACTCTGTGATTGCTTCGTCGGGATCGCTAGTCTTGGTCTGCTTTGCGTTGTAGTATTTGTTTTCAATGTCGACATCGCCACTGTCCTCTTCCTCCTCGTCTTCATAGTCGAAGTCGTAGTCCTCATCGGAGGCTTGCATGAAATCGTCGTCGGACATGATGGCCGAGTTCCTAGGTCGACTTGGTATGTGATTCTAATTTATTCGGTAGGTGCTGTAATTTGGGTGCTTGGTTGATGGGAGCTGTTGTTTGCAACCGGTGGATAGCTCTGTGTCGGTGGTTGTTCCAGGCAAGTAGTCGTGGTAAGGCTGAAGCTGATGAAATGGTGGGGACCAAAGTGCCAAGTGTGGGGTAATGTGTGTGGGGCCAAACAAGGGTGCGAAGAGGCATCATTAAACGCATACCTGGCAACCTGCTCTGTGCTTGATGCTTACAGGAGCTTCTCTATAGTATGGTCACTGCTTCCAGGTTGTTGTGATGTGACTTTATTCGTGAAAAGACCCCGATCCTTTTACCTCCAATTATGTATGAGGATACCCAGTCTTGACTTTGTATCTTGGGTGCGTTCTCCCTCCGTGTCAAATGGCCAATACTCTGTGGTACAGATATTGGCTTAACAGAGCTGCGCTACCAGCCCCACAATTTAGGTTCTCTTGAGGTTCCGTCTCAAAGGCCCGTCACTTTCGCCTCTTCATGCAAATGTCAACACTTTACGCAGGCCTCTCCATTTTCACCTCCATCACCACTCTCGTTCCATCACCCACGCTCTTTGGCGTCTTCTGAGCGAATCAACAACACAGTCCATCCTCCAGTCATTGACGCGAGAGCGTTAAAGCCGACAAGATGGGTTCCGGAGACCTTAACATGAAAAAGAGCTGGCATCCCCAGCGGTCAGCCAATCTTGCAGCTACTCAAAAAGCCGAAGCCGACGCGATCGCGGAACGCAAAAAACTTCAGCAACGACTCCAAGAGATTGAAGAAGAACGAAAAAAGGAAGAGATCCAGAAGGCGCTCGAAGCCGCAGGTGGGAAGCGCAAGGTCGATCGCGTCGAATGGATGTATGCTGGGCCTACTGGACAGGCGGGAGATGCTGCAGAGAACGAGGCCTACTTGCTGGGAAAACGCCGCATAGACAAGCTACTTCAGGATAACGAGGTCAAAAAACTCTCAAAGCAGGCCACCATCGAAGACGTCGCTGCGGTTCCCGCTATTGCCAATCCACGAGATGTTGCCGCCAAGATCAGGGAGGATCCATTGCTTGCGATCAAGAGGCGAGAACAAGAAGCCTACGAAGCGATGATGAACGACCCGATTAAAAGAAGACAGCTTTTTGCATCGATGGGCATCGAAGATCCTCAACCGTCGAAGAGCAAGGAGGAGAGGCGTCACAAGCATCGATCCCACCACCACCGACCACACAGGCACCGCGACGATGATCGCGATAGTGAGAGGCGCTCACGCAGGTACAGATCATCATCACGAGACAGGTCCCGAAGTCCTCGAAGACGCGATTCTCGGGACGATGAAGACGGGAGGAAACGCAGAAGAGACTCCCGAGATCGTCGACGGCAGAGATCCAACTCGGAGGATAGAGAGAGACGAAATAGCCGCGACAGGCGAGACAGACGAGACAGTCGCGTCAGAAGGGAAAGCCGCGATCGGAGGGACAGCCGTGACAGGAGGGGCAGCCGTGAGAGAAAGGGCAGTCGCGACCGTGGCGATGGCCGCCAGGGAAAAGACAGCTATGACAGGAGAAACAATCTTAACAAGAGAGACAAGTACGATAGACGAGACAACCGCGGCAGACGGGACAACTACGACCGGCCGGATAGGCCTCGCCAAGAATATGAAAAACGAAATGACGATCAAGACCGCAGTGCACAGGAAGAGGAGCGTGCGCGCAAGCTTGCGGCCATGCAAGAGGCGGCTATTGATCTGGACCAGACTCGCGAACAGAGACTTGCCGCTATTGAGGCTCGGGAGCGCGCGGAAAAGGAGGCTGAAGACTTGGCTCGGCAGCGTAACAAGAGATATGGCGGTGATACTGGATTCACCAACAAGCTTCACAGCAGAGCGGCCGAGATGAAGATTGCAGACAGGATGGAGCGTCGTTAGGGACTCTGAAGTGGAATTTCTCATTGTATGGCTCAATGTATTGTTTGCTGTTTTGATTCAAATTGATACCCAGGTGGGGACTGGCCAGGTCCTACAAGAATAATAGCATCGCAGAAAGGAGAAGATTTACATAAATAGAACATCCATCACTTGTAAATCTGCGTGGTTATGAGGTGACAAAGTCCGTCGCATGTGCATAAGTCAGGGAGTCGTTGGCATAAGTTAAAGAGTGCCGGGGTAGGAAGTGCAACACCTGGTATCTAGGTAAGAATTGACGCTCATGAGGTTGCCGAGAGCTGAGCGAGTTATTTATTCGATATCTGGCTTTATTGATGCAAGTCCAAGATCTGGCGGGTATCCAGACGGGAAGGTGGTGGTGGGGGGATCTTGAAGGTGTCATCGATTGATAAACCTGATCCCGTCCCAACTTGGGCTGGCCCTGTAAGGTGAGCAGGCTGAGGTGAAGGGGCTTGATGAGATAGGATGGACCATATACTACCTACGGCCATGCCTCAAAATAATCTCTTCATCTTGAGATAATTCTTCCATCTGGTAGTCAGGAGAGCCCTACAAGACAAATCCAGACTTACAAAATTCCGCCGGGTAGGCGCTAGCGAGCGCTAACAACAGAATTGAGTCGCGCCCCACAGCCACAGTGCTACCCCCATTTGCCAATTCCGCACCGTGTCCTCCATGGTCTGGAACTGGAAAGCTGAAAGGCCGCTAAAAGCTTGGCCATGAACCTCGAGTGCCCACTGTGAACAGTGGTAGGCCCCTGACCGGCCGTGACTGGTGCACTGCCAATCTCACTGACTTCATCTCCGGCTTCAATTTCACCCCCGGATCTTGGAGCCTCTCCCATTCCCAAGTCCCTTCCACTCCTTTCTGGCCTTCAAACTGGTGTCGCGCATTTTGTAACACATATTCGCTCTTTGCCGCCGCCCAAACATTCGCCTCTACTGCACGCGCTTGCTTGCCTCTTCGATTCGCATCGTCCATGTGCATATCCAGTACTTTGTTCAATTGACATTACATCTTCTGGACCCGCCCACCGGCCGTCACCTGCGCCTCTTCGTACTCCAAACCTTCATCCGCTGCTCTTGCATTCCAACTACCTGACTATTACTGTCTCGCCCGACGTTTCGGATCGATCCACAGTCCGACTCGACTCCGATAGAGATACTTCCACGCGCGCGCGGCCAAAGCACGAAGCCAACCAACTTGCCTTTGCTGTTGCTCCTGTCTTTGCCATAACCATAGCGCTGCCATTCCGACACACAGTCCACCCACACACCGAAACACCTCTCCCATTTCCTGTCTCGCACACACTCGCACAATGCCTTGCGGTCTCGGGGGTTCCAAGACGGTGCAGCGCAAGCTCGTCTTGCTGTAAGTCCTCCCGATTGGTCCTGTGGGGCCCCTCGGGGCTTTCGTCTGTGATGTCTGGACAGACCATCTAACCTTGATCCGAAACAGAGGCGACGGTGCTTGCGGAAAGACGTCGTTGCTCAACGTCTTCACCAGAGGGTATGTTGCTATTCGCCTCATGCCGCTGCCCTTCTTTTTGACGTGAATATACTCAACTTTGACCCGCAGCTACTTCCCTACGGTCTACGAGCCAACGGTTTTCGAAAACTACGTCCATGGTGCGTCGCTCAGATGAATACACTGGAAGGGGAAGTGCGAACTCGGGGACCATTGTTGACTGACAGGCGGATAGACATTTTCGTGGACAATGTTCATATTGAACTTTCTCTATGGGATACAGCCGGCCAAGAAGAGTTCGACAGGCTACGAAGTCTTTCTTATGGTATGCCTCCAGGCGCCGTTATGTCATGGGTTGACGTCGTACTAACAGTGCATCAGATGACACTGATCTGATCATGCTTTGCTACTCCGTCGACAGCAAAGACTCCCTAGAAAACGTCGAGAGCAAATGGGTGGGCGAGATCGCCGACAACTGCCCAGGCGTCAAACTTGTCCTGGTCGCGCTAAAGTGCGACCTTCGCGAGGGCAACGAGGAGGAGGATGGCACCAATGAGGACGGCAACCCACGAGAAAAGAAGCCCATGATCAACTACGATCAAGGACTGGAAGTTGCGCGCCGGATTCACGCCCTCCGGTATCTCGAGTGTTCGGCCATGCGCAATAGGGGAGTTAACGAAGCCTTCACCGAAGCCGCGCGGGTTGCCTTGTCTGTTAAGAAAGAACGAGACGAGTCCAAGTGCACCGTTATGTAGGCGGTCTTTCAACGAGAGCCCGCGACGTGTGTACGCCATGCCATCCATGGGGAACGGCGAGGCATGCGAATGCCCATGTCCCATATTTTTACGACCATATCATCACTACAGCACCAGGCGTTGGTCTTTTACGGCGTGCTTACCAACCGATTTCTGTTTTCCGATATTATTCTTCCACGGATGGTTTTCTTTTTGGCTTAGCCAATGCAGACGACTCCGGCGCTTCACGAGGCATTTTCTTTTGTATTGTACATATATATCTTTTTGATTGGGTTCCGTGAAGACGGAGGAGAGGCGCGACATATACCACTCAACACCAGTCTGATGTCTGGCTGTCTCGAAGTAATGAGATGGCCGGCAACAAAAGCAACTGCAACGAGTCATTGGAGGGGATATAAAAGGGGCGTTGGCGCAAGACTGAGAAACCAGGAGGTTGTCGGTTTGTTGGGCACTCGAGGATTTTCACTTCTGTAAAATGTTTTAATCAGTTGAATCGTTTTGGGCCTGCTTTTTGGTTGTTGCCGTTCTGTCTGGCGAGTTTAAAGGATGCCGCTATCACGACAGGATTAGATCACTATCGAGTTTACAACTATACACATGACCAGTCAATTGCTCGGCTTTTTCAGACCGATAATGCATATCCGCGATCCCAAGGCCATTGGTTACCGACTATCACAAGGGGTGAAAAGATAAAGCAAGTGAGGCAACATCTCCGGCGTCACTCTCCTGTTCCCCGCGGAGGTGAGTGGAATTCGGCGAAGCGAACGCGGGGTGGCGATAAGGCGATAAGATGGGGGGTATCCCCTGAAATTCGGAACTCGTGAAATGGCGTCAGCGGCCGCTAACCGTGCTAAGAGGCAGCTTCTCCGCCAGAACAGAAAGAATTTATTCGTGTAAGTCGAGAAGCGAGCGCTCTGACTGGCTGGTTTCCTTCTGAGGCTTTGTGTGCTTCATGGACTTACATAAGGAGTTTGAGCATCCCACGCGTGATGGGAAGAGTCACCAGCGGAGATTCCAAGATATTTGTAGAGTTGCAGCCAGGGACTGCTCTGACATTGGATAAGGAGGTATAATCCTGGGAGGTTAAACGGTTTACTGAGGCGGGATACTTAAGAGATATCTCTCGACCTGGCTTTGTTCTCGCCCACCTATTCTGTTTTTCTCTCTTCCTTCTTTCAAAGTCAACAAGCTTCAACTTTGTTCCTGAGTTGAACATCACAAATCGAGTCTCTGCCTCTAAGATAGCTCTTCTTTTTATCGTCATCTCATCTGAAGCCATCTCAAATTGACCACTACAGCACCAACATCAGAAATTATCACCGCCGGTGTCGAAACACCCACGCTTTCAGACTTCACGATGGCCGCCAACCCACCATTGTCACCACCACCAATCTCCCTCCTCACAGCTCAACACTCAACCGGGCACACCCACCTCATCATCGGCTCCAATCCCCTGGCCGCCTCCCGAGCCACCCAGTCCCTCTCCTCCGGCGCCAAACCAATCCTCATCTCGCCCACCACCTCGGAAGAACTCCACTACACTTTGACCCAATACATCACATCGAGCCAGCTGACCCACCTCCCCCGCCCCTTTGAGACAAATGACCTCTTCACCCTAGGCCGCGACGAAGTCGACAATGTAGTCGATGCGGTCTTCATCACCCTGCCCCCAAAAGACCCTCTGGTGCCCCAGGTATCAGATGTCTGCAAGAAAAACCGCATCCCCGTCAACGTAGTAGACGCCCCTTCCCTCTGCAGCTTCAGTCTACTCTCCACTCACCTCGACGGCCCCCTGCAGATAGGCGTCACCACCAACGGCCGAGGCTGCAAGCTCGCGTCAAGGATAAGACGAGAAATCGCCGCCGGTCTCCCCCAGGGGCTGGGCAGCGCGGTGGCGAGGTTGGGGGATGTGAGGAGGAGGATCATCGCCGAGGACAAGACCGCGTCCCTGGAAGGGGAAGGGCTGGACGATAGTGTCGACCAGACTTCGGATTTCAACAAGCTGGTTCTGGAAGGGAGGGAGAATGAGGAGGAGCAAAAGATGAGGAGGATGAGGTGGCTGAGCCAGGTTTGCGAGTACTGGCCGCTGCGACGCCTCGCTGCGATTAGTGAGCAGGAGATCGTCGAGGGCGTGCTCAACTCGTACCAGCAGCAGCAGCAGAAGCCTGCTTCGGGGCCCCCAGCTGGGGGTGCTCAGCCGGAAAATATTGGGAGGGTCATTCTGGCTGGCAGCGGGCCAGGCCATCCGGATTTGTTGACGAGGGCGACGTATAAGGCGATCCAGTCTGCTGATCTCATCCTCGCCGACAAGCTCGTTCCCGCCGGGGTGTTGGATCTCATCCCGAGACGCACGCCGGTTAGCATCGCGAAGAAATTCCCCGGAAACGCGGATCGGGCTCAGGAGGAGTTCCTCGAGCAAGCGCTTGCCGGGGTGAAGGCGGGCAAGACGGTGCTTAGACTCAAGCAGGGAGACCCGTTTATCTACGGCAGAGGAGGGGAGGAGGTTCAGTACTTCAGACAGCACGGCTTGGGCGATAAGGTGGTGGTTCTTCCCGGGATCACCTCCAGCTTGTCTGCGCCGTTATTCGCGGGCGTGCCACCCACGCAGAGGGATGTTGCCGACCAAGTACTGGTTTGCACGGGCACCGGAAAGAAAGGGAAGGCGCCGGTGCCGCCAGAGTTTGTGGAGAGCAGGACGGTGGTTTTCCTGATGGCGTTGCATAGGATAACCGGGCTCGTGGCTGAGCTGACAGAATATCTTCCCGAAGAGGAGGAGAATGCGGAAACGAAGGGAAGGAGAAGGTTATGGCCGCTCGATACGCCCTGTGCGGTGATTGAGAGGGCGAGCTGCCCTGATCAGAGAGTCATCAGGACTACCTTGAAGAGAGTGGCCGAGGCAATTGAGCAGGAGGGCAGCAGGCCTCCTGGGTTGTTGGTGGTGGGGAGGGCTTGCGAGGTGTTACATACCCCTGAGAAGGGCAGGTCGTGGGTGGTGGAGGATGGCTTCAAGGGCCTGGATTTGGACTTTGGGAATGATTTTGCTGCCGGTGCACTTGGTGTTGCTGGGCTGGCATGAGCAGATGTTTGGAGGAGATAGATTCCATAAGTTTTGTGTACATACTTGGAAGCCACGGCGACTATATGATGATACCTGAAGCAAATTGATAAAAATGAAAGCCTGTGGTCCTTTTGATCATAATAAGGAACAAAATGAACTCCAAAATAAAATGAATACTCCTCCGGGAAGGCTCGAACTTCCAACCTCCTGATTAACAGTCAGACGCGCTAGCCAATTGCGCCACAGAGGATGTTAATATCTGAAGAGTGTGGAGTAACGGCTCATGATGGACTGTTGTTGCAGAGCTCATGTTGCCTTGGCCAAGCCTCGAACTTCATACACTGTTCTGGTGAAATTCATCTCGTGACTGAGGGTCTGGTGTTGAAGAAGAAGCCCGAATCTCTGGAGAAGACTGGTTTGACTTGGCGTGTATCCCTCGACTGAACTCCGAATACCTGAACCACAAGTTGCGCGACAGTCACAAGTCTTCTCATGTCTCAAGTGACTCTTCGCGATCCGCGCTGTCGCCTTGCTAAACTGTGTGTCTCACCCATAGTCAATCTCTCGGCTTCACAAAGTCACGCCACGTACTACTGCCAAACCTAAAGATAAGAATGTAGAGAAGCACCAATTGCATGGTGACAGCTGGAAGCACAAAGATTGAGGTCTCCGGCACCTTGCGAATGTCCAACCTTCTTGAGCTTGCCAGTCTCTGACAGGCAGCACAGAAGTTTTGAGAATATTCCTTCAGGGTCATTTATCCAATGCATCTCGGCGCGGTGCATCCGAATCCCATGCGACCCAACAAGACGCAAAGACTCTCCAACAGATGGAATGACGTCTTCCCAAGAATTCTTTTTACAAAATTGCGGGGTCCTTTGATCGGCGCCAGCTCGAGCGGGGCTTATTCTCCACTATCTAATTGGTCAGATGAGAAGCCAAGGTGCGCCGCTAAGAACAGTTGATGGAGCGCATGCGTCATTCCATGCAAAGACAGCCCCACAGCAGCTTCATCCTTTCATCCCATGTCACGAGCATCTGCTAAAGCTCCAGTGAAAGCTCGCTGCTGCTTGGCTTTTCGCTGTCGAAGGTGACAATATGGGCAGCTATTAGTGATGCTCAGCGGCCCAGCCGTTAATCCTCACCTGATATCGACTGGCCTTGTAGCTGTGACAAGTAGCCCAAGAGCATGATCCACTTCCGTCCCCCATCGTCGCTACCCGTTTGGCCCATTGCTTGCTATATCACACCGGCCTTTCTCCCGGTTGCTCTCTTTTCCTCCTGTACTTAATGGACAAATAATCAAACTCGCTCAAATATCTAAATCTCATTTCTTTGCGTGTATTCTCTTGACCTCACACTTAATCTCTAATCCTGCTCTCACTTGAGTTGTGAGCTGAGCTTCATACCCAACCTTCGGCTCCTAGATTGCATTCCTCAGCCCTTTGCTACAACCACTTTACACGAAATCTCACAAGGTACGCAAGACTGAATTCCCTAGAAAACCCCATACACATTGCACACGTCCCCACGTCGCGCCCACCCATCCCGTCACAGATCGGATCCGATCCCGCCTCACCTCAATCGACCACCCAAGAGAGTTGTGACGCAACGGCTTTCCTGACTCGGGTCTCTTTGTTACCTCACTTACCCACCCTAACCACCCGGTCGAACGTTGTACTCGACCCTTCTTTTTTAACCTTGGGCCAAACGTCTGTTGTTTCTTACCATTCTTCAAACCAATTCTTCTAACATCCGTTGCCTAGATACCCAGCTGAGCCGTCAACAACCCCATTTTTCTCTCTGGATACGACATCCTTCAACAATCATTCACCATGGCAGTCGGCCGCCTCTTCTCCTTCCTCGCCCTCCTCTTCCTAAGTGTCTCCCTCCTCTTACTTTGGTTCACCATCCTCTCGGGCATAACCTCCACCTCCCCACTCCGACAAACCTACTTCCTCCGCGCCGACACCTCGGTCATCCCCGGTGCCCGCCCAATCTCGCAATGGACCTACTTCCGCATCTGCGGACTAGACAACACCGACTGCGGCCCCTCCCGTCCCGGCCTCCCGCTAGGCGACGCCTGGGCCACCGACGCCGACAATGTCCCTGACGAACTAATCGGCAGCTACGGCGACGGCACAACAAGCTACGAATACTGGTACCTGTGGCGCTTCGGCTGGGTCTTCTACCTCATCTCCCTCTTCTTCATGACGTGCGCCTTTCTGGGCAGCTGGCTCGCCTGTCTCGGCCGCCTCGGCGCCGGACTCATCGCCACCGTCTCCAGCGTTGGACTTTTGTTTCTTTCTGTCGCCGTGTCCCTCATGACGGCCACCTTTGTCAAGACTCGTAACGCGTTTATTGCCGACGGGAGATCTGCCGACCTGGGCGCGTACGGGTTTGGCTTCAGCTGGGGCAGCTGGGCGGCGCTGTTTATCGCGACGGTACTGTTCTGCATGGCTAGGAGGGGTCACAGCAGCGACAGTCAGGCGAAGAGGTGGTCGGGTAGTACCTTTGGCCGTAGGAAGAGCTCGGGGACCGCCGGCTCGAGGAGGAGTTATGATGGGAGGAGGGTCAAGGACGAGTACGCTTAAAGTATGAAAGTGTTTTGTTGTTGAGATGATGTTGTCGAATAATTGTGGGATCGGGAATGACATAAATGATTTAAGTTTGGCAGCAGAAGCAATGTCATGCCTTCTTTTACATCTGGACATGTGGTTTTTTTTTGGCAGTGTGGAGATATGTATGATTAGTATTGGTGGATGAAAGTAGTGGGAAAGGGGGCGGAATGTTACGGTAATAGAGAATATCCATCATATCAAGCTTCTTATTACCTTGTGATTGAGGTGTTATTGCTATCTCATTCATAATCCGCATGGAAACGTCCGGTCAACTGTGACACCTCTATTCTTGGAACTAGATATGATACACCACAACTAAAATTGGAAAAAAATGAACCAAGAACATTGTACCGACAATTTGTATATGGTCTCACATTGAAAGGAACTAATAAAACACTTCCCAAGGTCTAATTGCTGGAAAAGTAAAATGATGAGAAGATAGAAATGCTCTCCGTATATGCTCTGACCATTTCGATACTCCCAGACTTTCCCATGCTTTGCACCAATGAAACGACGACAAAAAAAAGAAAAAAGAAAAAAAGAGTAAACTCCCCACAATCGTGTACACGCACACCACTCAAAAGAACTACCGCCGCTCCTCCTGCCAAACGGTAATGCCCAATAGTATGCAAGGTTAAAGTATTTCCTCTGAAGAAAATAACGTCTCTCAGAGAGAAAAGAATCAAGAAATGAAAGAATACAAGACAACTCAAGAAGAAAAATAAGGGGGGACGGACCTAGGCTAGTCGTGCCCTAGGATACAAACTCTACACCTCTCCTTCTTCCACCATCCAAGTGATTGAGGTCCGCTTAAGCACCAATCATGGGACTTCCTGCAGGGCTCACCGCATCGAGCGGCGCCGCGTGCAAAGCCGGCTTATTAGATAAGTCGCCCAACAGTCCCTTCTTTTTGCGATCAAGCACGCTATTCACCCATTCCGCCACCTCATAGTCACCCTGACCCATGTGACCCGAAGGAGTAGCGATGCTCAACGCTCCCGTGGCGTCTGCCAGCTCATCGTCTGCGGCCGCATCTTCGGCTTCTGCATCCTCCGTGATGGTCTCGGGCTTGCCGAGAGACTTGATCCACGCATGTTGAAGAAGCATGGGGTACGTGTGACGTTTGGTGGGGATCTTATTGAGACAGCAGCGGACAAAGTCTTTGGCGGCGGCTGAGTAGCCCTCACTGGGGAGGTCTGGTGGGTCGCCTTCTACGATGGCCTGAAGTATGTTTGTTAGTAAGAGAGATTCGAATGGCTGAGTTTCAAAAGGAAACTTACGCTGAGCTGACTGAAAATCGTGCTCGAGATCTCGGGTGGATAGGGGTATCTTCCCATCGCACACTCAATAATCGTCAGGCCCAAACTCCAAATGTCACTCTGGACGTTGTACGAGCCATCCGAAGCGCCAGCTAGAGCACCGCCACTGATGCGTTCCGGAGCCATGTAGCTTTGGCAACCAATGTTGGTCTTTGCAATGCTTGCTACCAAGTTGCCCGACACGCCGAAATCGCAGATCTTGACTTGTCCGTTGGTGTTGACGAGAATATTTGTCGGTTTGACATCGCGGTGGATGATATTGTGGTCATCCTTGAGAGTCTTGAGGCCCATGATGGTGGCATAGGTGATCTTCCGAAGTACGTTCTCAGGAATACCGCCGGAGTATATTTTGTCGATACTTCCACCATCCATGTACTCGATACACATATACACCGCACCTTCCTGGTAGAAGGCGCCGTAAAAGTCGATAATATATGGAGAAACGCATTCATGCAGAATCACCAGCTCTTTGAGAATTGTGGTGAACTTGGCCTCGTCCAGCTCAAGCCGGATCTCCTTCATGGCCATTACAACGCCTGATGTAGTCCTTCCGTCATTGGAGGTTGGACTTAATGGTGTAGATTCGCCCGTGGCATCATCCTCAGACATGGAAGACTGGCGAGAGAGAGGCTTGAAGTGAGACAAGCCTTGGCCGAAACGTGGTGCTTTTGGCCGGGCATGGCGCACCTTGTACACAGTGCCGTAGTTTCCCTTGCCAAGCTCGTCCATGACATCGATCTCGTCTAGCGAGATGGAGAAGGTGTGCCCGCTGGCAAAGTTGACACCGGTGCGAGTGATTGTCGCCGCCCCCTCAAAGGTAATCCAGCCCTTGTCCGCATCGATGTAGTTCTTGAAGTCCATAAGCTTCGAACTATGCTTCTCGCCGTTCAAGGATGGCCGTTGTGGTGCAGCATCTTGGTTCATATCCGAGAGCTTGGGCGTACCGGTCGGGGAAGGGCTTCCTGGCCCTGATATGTTTCCCAGTTTCATAGCCCTCCTCTCGCTCAGGCTGGGTGGTTTCCTTCCAGTGCCGGGCACCGCGGGTGCTGATTTGGCGAACCCAGGTGGCATCGGTCGAGCCATACCACCGGGAAGCTTAAGACCGCCCGGTAAGCCACCTGCCGCTGGTCCCCCCATTGGTCCCGATATTGGGCCTCCTCTACCTCCCATGCCTCCCAAGTTTAGGTTCATCCCCATGGGCGAGGCACCGCCACCGGCGCGAGCCATGGCCATACGTTGCTCTTGCAGCGCTCGAGCTTTGGCCATGATGTCCATGGGCAGGCTGTTTGCACTTGGTGGTGGCCTCCTGGCATTGCTCAAGATGCCAGCAACGCTCGAGGTGGGGTTCATATGCGCGCTACCTTGAGGGTCGGAGACTGTTCTAAGAGAAGGTACTCGGCGAGGCATATCTTGGGAAAGTGACGGCGAAAAGCTCGGCTGGGCATCAGAACTCGAGCTCGGGGGATCGAGCGGCGTGCTAGCTTCCGAAGACTCATCAATGGAGCCAGGCGAGGCCGGACTGCTCAAGGCAAACTCATCTGGAGTTACCGGATCGGATCGGGGGTTGTCGTCGGCCATTGTGCCAGGCTCGTGCGGTCGGGGGCAGGTTTGCGATTCAAAGGGCTGGCTAGTCTACTCTGCACCAGACATGGGCGATGTATGTGGCGGGGGTATCCAATGTGTTGAATGAGGTGGAAGCTCGAAAAGAGAAGGTCGGAATGTGTGCGATTCGAGGTTGCACCAAGCACCGGAGAGAAAAGGGAATTGTTGTTATGGGGGAGGACAGGCGTAGGCGGACGATGGGGAAGTGGGATCGAGATCTTGAAATGCCCACCAGTGGTGGCTTCTTGGTGGTGCCAATGACCAAGCCAAGCAACTCTCGGTCCCTTGGTACTTTGGGCAGCAAAGTGATTGGCCACTGATAGGCACAAATTGCTGCAGGTCTGTGTCTCTGCAGCGGTGCAGCGAAGTCAAGGATGTGAGGAGAGGTCTCTGATAGCGTTGAGCGGGCAGACCTAGTGACGGAGAGAGTGGCTTGAAGCCAAGGTGCGATGTAGGAGTGGTAGGTATCTCTGGGCCAGAAAGAATGCGAGTTTTTGGGGTGTCAAATCCAGCCCAGGGCCATTTGCTCCGCGGGACTCTGCCCCTCCTTGGGCCCGCTGTGTTGTTTGACTTTGGTTCGCTGCCAAGGACCTAGCTCAGCGACCCCAATGCCCCGCCACAGGCAAAATCCGGGCACTGGCCAGCTTGAGGAAAAAAACCATGGAACAGACTCCATTCTCTTCGCCTGTTTTGCGCTGAAAAAGCACATCGCCTACTGTGGATATTCAGGCGGTATATCCGGGTATACGAGAAATTGCAACTTGGTCTAGACAAGCAGGGGGTCTTGCTGTGTACAGTGACCTCCGAATCTGCATCTGATGGTCATGGCAACCTATGACGTCGAAGTGTGGCTGGTAAGTGCGTCAAAAAGCGCATGCCACTGACGTTGACAAGGCGGTCACCCAAGCGAAGCCCAAAATAAGAGATCTTCGTCTGTACAAGCCACATCAAGCTAGACTTCGCTGTCCCTGCCTGATTAACCATCACGAGGGAATGCGCAAGGGGACCAAAATCAAGATGGTATTCTCCTTGCGTCTTCTGAAACGAGCCACAGCATGCACAAGGTAACAGGTGTGTGACTGAATCTAGACTTCGTCTGCCCAACGTGGCTGAAAATGCCGTCGATCTCGCTGTCACAGACACCCGATCAATCTACAGTTTATAGACTATACCGAAATCAAGAAACGACACGTAAACCATTCGCCCCATGCCGATATACACTAGGACGCTGAACAGTCGTGTATGCCTTTTGGTGCAGCTGCACATGCCTCGCTGTTCCTCACCCGGCCCGATGATTCGTCTTTGCTGTTTGGACGCCTGAGATAATAGTGGCGAGTGCGCCTTGTTGCTCCTGATTCCAATTGCCTGATGTCGGTTCAAACAGATCAGCGGGGAAATTGTGGGAGTGTCACTGGATGCTCGGGCCTTGGTGCCTGGATATCCAGAGGTGCGGAAAGCTCATGATCCCTTGCAGCTATACCATGCATGTCGATTGCCTTGTGGTGCATATGCATTGCTGATGAAGAGCTTGCTTTTCCCTGCCCGACGCATCCAGGCCCTTTTACACCGAGGTGCGAAACATGCTGGCTGCGCAAGTCGAGTAAGCAGAATTATGACTCGGAAGGAATCATGGGAAACGATGACAATGTTAGATGCTGACGCACTTGGTGTTTTGGAGAAGCACGGCTGTGTCAGCGAGTTCACCAAATGGATACAAGGTCCATCGAAATGCGTCATGGACCACAGTCTTGAACGAATTATCGAGGGGCAGCGGATCCTGGTGTCGCCTGATGTCGTCAAGGCTACCGTCGTGGTCCAATACGTTGCCGTTCAGGTACAAAACAAAAAACATGACAGATTCTTTTGACACTTCGAATAAGCTTTCCACTCCACGATCCCAGAACCTTGAATTGATTCGGCTCCACACACATTGCGGCGTCTTGCTTGGCACTGGATGCTGTGTCCCGGCAGCAGCCCTGAACTCAATTGGCCTATCCCGATGGCAGCCAACGAGAGCCTGGACCTTGGACACGTTTCCATCAGTTCTCGCGAGCACGGCCGGTGTAGTGCAATTGGTCGTCCACAGAGCACGACCGCGGCGTCGGGAAGGAACGCGACGCCAAGAGCAGCCTCACACCTCCCGCAGTAAACGTCATAGCCTCTGGGTGTTGCGTTGCGCGGGGGCACAGGTGCTTCTCAGGCGTCCTCCAGCAGCCGCGGCGTCCTTGGCTGTCGATTGACAAGACCTTGGCACGGGCTAACCACCGCCGACCCACTCAACAGGGATCCACTGTTAGCCGGAACTACGGGAAAGCCCAGGCCAACGGCTTTGGAGAGGTGTGCGAATGCAAAGACATGATGATCTCATTGGTCGCGTCTTGAAACAAAAGAAAGCACCTTGGTAGTAACTAACAGTCCCGGGATGGCTTTTCTTCCCTTATCAAAGGCGGCCGATGGGGCCCAACTGTTTCCAGGCCATAGGTAGCCAGGCACGCCAGGCCCGTCATCTCAAAGGGCCAGGGCTGGCGGGTTTCTTATCATGGTGGTCACCCAGTTCCGTCGTTCGTTGAAAACTCTCTCAACTGCGCGTTTGTGGCCATCATAGCTTTCCTCCTTTGATCTTGCAGTCATCCTGTCACCCACAACCGTTTCACTGTCATCAACGAGTTCGTTGCCGGACCCCTCCGTCAAAGTCGGCCCCGATTTGCACAGGCGCATCATATCAGCAACCGCACCATAAATTACGAGGCACACCCACGCCTCCACAGCCTCCCAGTTTTACATCCGTCGTTCCCGTCCACTACCCTCGACGTCCATCTATCCTTTGCTGTCCTTCTCCCTCCGTTTTCATCACCAATTGTCTCCCAATATCAAACCAGGTCAACTACTATTTTGATGGGTTTTCTTGAACTCCGTGCGCCCACGGCGTTGCGCTCGGCCATGATGGCCGCTGGCGAACCGTGGGACGATCAGATATCACTAACAAGCCCGTCGCCACTTGCAATACTCACATCGTCTCACGACTCGCATCCACCGCTCGACCATCTGGTACTCCTCGTTTTTGGCGCCATGTTGGAGGTTGTGTGCGTCAGTTTGCCGGGTTACGTCATTGCGCGCTTGGGTCATTTTGATGCCGACAAGCAAAAGTTTCTCGCCAATCTCAACGTTATGCTATTCACGCCATGCCTTAGTATGTCATCAAATATGCTCGGAAATGTGAGGGAAATGGGGTGGGATGATATATTGACTGTTATGTAGTCTTCACCAAGCTTGCCTCCCAGTTAAACGCCGAAAAGCTCGTTGAACTGGGCATTATTCCGATCATCTTTGTCATTCAAACGCTGGTCTCATATTTCGTTTCTCGTGTGGTGGGAAAATGCTTCGGATTCAACCGTCGTGCTTCAAACTTTGTGACCGCCATGGGCGTGTTCGGAAACTCCAACTCTCTGCCGATCTCTCTGGTGATCTCTCTCTCACAAACATTGAAAGGTCTCCACTGGGACAGGATACCAAAGGACAACGATGAGGAGGTTGCCGCAAGAGGTATTTTGTACCTGATGATTTTTCAGCAGCTTGGACAACTGGTCAGATGGAGTTGGGGATATCACGTTCTTCTGGCGCCAAAGGACAAGTATGACGAGTATGCCGACGAAACGATTGAGGAAGGCCGATCCGGCGCGCTTACACCCGACGGATCAGCGGAAACCCAGGGCCTTCTCGAGGGAGTTCACCCGGACACTCTAGGCCAAGTACGTCCATCAAGCCCAACCCACACGGATGATTCGGCAGCCTATGAACCTGCCGGCCTGACCCCCGTTGCTGGATCTTCACCGCACGACTCTGAAGATGAGGGCCATGATGCTTGGAAGAAGCCCCAGACCAATGGAATTGCCGGTGTTAACGGCACTCTTCATCAGTTTGGTGGTAACGAAGAAGATCTGAACCGGATTCTGTCCTTCCCTCGGATCCGTAACAACGACGAGGGAGAAGCTCCTAGCGGTGTCAAGGGTCTTCCAGTGCGTGTTGGTCGGGCCACGAAGAAGTACCAAGCTCGCGTAACCAACTACATCTGCGCCGTGTCCCGCAAGACCTACGAATCTCTCCCTCGCCCCGTTCAGTCCCTCCTGTCCGGCATCTATACCGTCTGGCAACGTGCCTACAACTTTCTTTGGGAATTCATGAACCCCCCTCTTTGGGCCATGCTCCTCGCCATCCTGGTTGCGTCCATTAAAGACCTTCAAGAGCTGTTCTTTAAGGATGACACCTTTGTGAAGACGTCGGTCACGGCTGCTCTCAGATCCTCAGCCGGCGTGGCCGTCCCACTGATCTTGGTCGTCCTCGGAGCTAATCTGGCACGCAACACCCAGAACCACGAGACTGTGGACCCCGAGGAGAAGGAAATCGGCAAGAAGCTGTTGATTGCGAGCCTGATCAGCAGGATGCTGCTGCCCACTCTGATCATGGCGCCCATTCTGGCGCTGTTTGCCAAGTATGTCCCCGTCAGCATTCTGGACGATCCGATCTTCGTGGTGGTCTGCTTCTTGTTGACGGGCGCTCCGTCGGCGTTGCAGTTGGCGCAGATTTGCCAGATCAATGAGGTGTATGAGGGAGTCATGGGGAAGATTCTGTTTCAGAGTTATGTCATTTGGTATGTTTTGGTCTCCCAGATCCCTACACACAAAGTAGACGTGACGCTAATTTTGATGTTAGGATCCTGCCTTCGACACTTATCCTGGTGATGTGTGCTCTGGAGGTTTTGGAATGGGCTGCGTAAAAGCAATGGACAGCATTTCCACCTTCAAAGATTATAGATAAAACGCAAAAAAGCTTTGCTGAATGTTGCGTGTCGGGATGGTGATCGTTACAATTTCCCTTTTTGGAGGTCGTCTCTTGTTCTTTCGGGAACACACAAGCATAGACTGGGATGGTGGGCCGCGGTAATAAAAACACGAGGACAGTTCGGATGAACTGGCGTACGGTTTGGTATGGTGTTAATCGGGTGGACAATGATATCCCCTTTAGTTTCTTCTTTTCTGTAACAATAGTCATAACGTTTGTATGATTAGGCGGGCAAAGGCAGAGCGGCGTGGGATCGAATAGCCTGGCAATGAATATTGTGATAATAATGAATAATACATTTAAACATGCAGGTTTATGGTGGACGAGAGTTATGGGAGTCGATGTTATTGTGATATGCCTACTTGTTATTAACACTGAATATGCCGCTTTTGGTGTGTAACGTCAACCTTCCTACCAAATCCCGTCTTCATAGTCCTAAATCCCATTAACCTGCCCCCTAGCCTCCTCTTCCGGGGCAGAAATAACCCAGTCCCTCACCGCACCCTTCCAGTCCGCGATTCTGACGTCCCGTATCCCAACCACAATCACCCTCGCGTCAGTTAACCTCGCCCGTTCGTCGTCTTCTTTGGTGGATGACTCCTCCGCCGGACCGGTTGCCGAGTCAAAGGTGTTGTTCGCCAGATGGACGTCGCGGTAGTACTTTTCCTCGGCGCTGCCGCGTTCTACCAGGCGAGCCGACCCGTTTATGGTCGCGCTGATGGAGGACACGGCGGAAGTGTTGAGATTGAAGAGGAGGGCGGCGAGGGAGGAAGGGGGTTCGCGGGCTGGGGAGTGCCCGTTGGAGAGACGGCGGGATTGGGAAGATGTTGTTGGGCGGTGGGATACCCCTTTTTTTCATATGGTGTTAGTTATGGTTACAGGGCATGGGGACTAACAGAATGGAGGCTTACAGTCGTGGACGAGCAAAGAGACGTTGGGATTTGTGGCGAGATTGTTCATCTTTTTGGAGGCTGGGTTGGTGGTCATGACGATCTCGGGGAGGTTGTTGCTGTAGGGGGAAGAGGGGAGGTAGGTGTAGTTCATGAGGGAGACGTGGGGAACGTTATCGTGGCAGGTGGCCAAGTGGAGGAAGCGGGCGTTCTCGAGGCATTGGACTACTTCCTCGGGGAGAGAGTTGGTGATGCGCATGTTGGTGTCGCCGGCTGAGGCTTCGTGGGAGAGGGGTATTTGTTGTTCCATTGTTGCGGTTGGGAGTGGTTGGGAAGGATGGTGGCCTGATGTCGAGCGGGTTGGCTGTCAAGATTTTGGTCTAGTAAGCTGTTGTGAGAGTTGGCAAAAGTTGGCTTTTTGCAAAGAAAGGAGTCCCGGCTTCTACAAAGAAAATGCCGACAGTCAGTGGTGACCTTGATGTGTCAACAAGATCTTCCGTCGTCGAGATGGGTGGGGTGAGGATGCTCCAGCGCCATGGATACCCCAGCTGAGGATGACTAATGCGTTTCGCTGTAGCGATGACGTTGCTCCATCTGGGGCTTGGGGGAAGCCGCTTTCAAGCTTCCCTTTGGTATTACTTCAGAGCTCTTTGCAAACCGCCAGCAGCAAACTGAATTCTCCCTGAAATGAAATCAGAAGATAGTAGATGGATAGCATAAATCACAACCACATTCCCAATTGAGGATAACTAGCCTAGGTCACGAGTGCAAGCCGCAGCGATCCAGGTCTTGGCCAGCAAGGGGAGAGGGAACGGCTACCTTCGGCCCTACATTCAGTTGACCTCGGGACTATCACCTCCCTTCTACAAAGTCACTGGGAATGTTATTGCGATTTCCTCCTCTTCTCTCTCTTCTCTAAATCTCTGTGATACCCAGGCCCCATCCCTTGAACTTCACTGCGCATTTGTAGACCTTCGACTTACGAGAACACAATGCGCTCCCTCAAACGCAGCTCCCACCGTCTCCGGGCGATACGCCCACCAACCGCCCTCCCAGCTCCCCCAAGAATCTTTTCCGCACCAATATCAACCCACCCTTCCGCCTCTAACGACGTGACTAGCATCACTCCCATCAAGTCGCTTCTCATC
Source organism: Triangularia verruculosa (assembly GCA_033296885.1). NCBI lineage: Eukaryota > Fungi > Ascomycota > Sordariomycetes > Sordariales > Podosporaceae > Triangularia > Triangularia verruculosa. The sequence goes on along the minus strand of MU863927.1, from coordinate 32,689 downwards.
GCCAACCGCGGCGAAATTGCCCTCCGCATCGCTCGCACCGCTTCGTCGATGGGCATCCGCACCACTACACTCTACACTGACATCGATGCCTCTTCCCAACACGCCAAATGTACCCCCAACTCGCTTGCCCTGGGGCCGAACACGAAGGGGTACCTCAACGGCCCGCAAATCATCGAATTGGCCAAGAAGCACGGGATCGAAGCCCTTCACCCTGGCTATGGGTTCCTCAGTGAGAACCCCACTTTTGCGCAGGCGTGTGAGGATGCGGGGATAGTGTTTGTTGGCCCGCCGCCAAAGGCGATGTTGGATATGGGTGATAAGGCAAGGAGCAAGATTATCATGAATGCAGCAGGTGTGCCATGTGTCCCTGGCTATCATGGGCCGGAGCAGAGTGTGGAGGAGCTGAGGGGACATGCGAGGGAGATTGGGTACCCAGTGCTGTTGAAGAGTGTCAAGGGTGGTGGTGGAAAGGGCATGAGAATCGTGCTTAAAGATGAGGAGTTTGAGGCGCAGATTGCCAGTGCTAGACAGGAGGCAAGGGCGAGTTTTGGTGACGGAGGAGAGGTTATGCTTGTGGAGAAGTATGTGGTCAGGCCTAGGCATGTGGAGGTGCAGGTGTTTGCGGATAGGTACGGTAACTGTGTGGCGCTGGGTGAGAGAGACTGCAGTGTGCAGAGGAGACATCAAAAGATTTTGGAAGAGAGTCCAGCACCCGTGTTGGATGATGCGACGAGACATGATTTGTGGGACAAGGCGAGGAGGGCTGCGTTGGCGGTGGACTATGTTGGAGCGGGAACAGTCGAGTTCATCTTGGACAAGGATACTGGCAAGTTCTACTTCATGGAGATGAACACGAGGTTGCAGGTTGAGCACCCTGTCAGTGAGATGGTAACCGGGACAGATCTTGTTGAGTGGCAGTTCCGCGTTGCGGCTGGCGAGAGACTTCCTCTGACTCAGGACGAGATCGAAGCACGTATCCACGAGCGTGGTGCGGCAATCGAGGCCCGGATCTATGCCGAGAACCCCGACAAGGGTTTCTTTCCCGATTCCGGAAAGCTTGTTCACCTGGTCACGCCAAAAGTTGGTGAGGATATCAGAATCGATGCTGGCTTCGTCGAAGGCGACACCGTCTCCGAGGCCTACGACGGCATGATTGCAAAACTTATTGTCCGCGGGCGTGATCGTGAGACGGCCATCCGCAAGCTTGAACTTGCCCTTCAAGAGTACGAAGTAGTCGGTCTGAGCACAAACATCGAGTTCCTCAAGCGTCTCTGCCGAAGCCAGGCGTTTGTGGAAGGTGATGTCGAGACCGGCTTCATTGAGAAGTGGAAGGATGAGCTCTTCCAGCGAAGGCACATTTCAGACGAGGTGTTTGCCCAGATCGCGCTCGGCCTGCTCAGCTCAGAAACCAAAAAGACATCATCGGGACCTCATGGTGAGACTCTGGGATTTGGTGAGGCTGCCACACAAGGATCAAGGAAATTTGCCTTCCAGGTCAAGCGGGATGATGCGGCCGCCGAAGCATCAAGCGAAGCACCTGAAGTTGTCCAGGTGGAGATCACACAGAGAGGTCACTCGCTGTACAACGTGTCTGTCTCGAGAAGCACGGATGGGTCTTCGGCCTCGCCAAAGGTCTATGAGAACATCATTTCAGAACCCGGGTCGCTGGTGTCGTCCAATAAGTCGCAGTTGACCACTTTCTTCCCTCGGGCTCGTGTAGAGACTACACTTGTTCAAGACCCAGCCGCCCCAGAGACGTTGACGGTTTTCCAGCTAGGCGAGAAGACTGAACTTACTCTTGTGCAACCGGGTTGGTTTGAGAAGGCACTTGGTCTGAAGGAGGCTGCCGCGAGCGTGGTAGCGCCTATGCCATGCAAGATCTTGAGGAATGAGGTTCAGGAGGGACAAGAAGTCGAAAAGGGTGCTCCTTTGGTTGTGTAAGTTTGTTCATCACAGCACTTATCTCGAATTTTGCTAATAGCGGCACAGGATTGAGTCGATGAAGATGGAAACCGTAATTAGGTCACCACAAAAAGGTACAGTAAAGAAGCTAGCGCATAAGGAAGGGGTAAGTTATCTTCTCTCATTGTTCCCGATCCTATGAGGACATTGACTGACCATCTTCAACAGGACATCTGCAAGGCTGGAACAGTACTTGTACTTTTTGAGGACCCAGAAGCCGCGCCGGCTGGCAGCTCAGAATGAGGCCTGCTATGTTCATGATCAAAACGAATGGATGAGCTGCGTCTTTCAAATGCGTATACCTATTTGGCTAAATGATAGATGATGGACTTAAGTAACGAGCCTGCAAGGAAGTAAAAAACATGATTTATTCCGTTACCATCATCAGCCTGTCGAAAAGCAACCCATACCCATCGTGATCCAAAGCCCATGTCTATGTGTACCAGGTATTACTGGGCATGTCAATCCTAGAACGAAAGCTGTAAGTGAATCTTGGCCCTTTGCCTGGACACGTTATCTGTCCTATTATTAATACTAGAGCACTGCTCTTTAGCCGGTTATGCCCTCCACCTTTTCTTCACGCCAGGCTCTGTTTAGAACCTTTGATCTCTTCGCCTCAAACCTCCTCGTCCGCATCACGTTGTACGCCCAGAGGACCACTGACAAACCGACGAGCATACCAAGAGCAAAGACCGGCACGACGATGGAAAAGATGGTGAAGCCATACGATGCCTCCTGAAAGGCGTTGCTTTCAGCCAGTTTGGTCGTCGAGAGACCGACCTGAGCGGCAGAAAGGATGAGGATGATGTAGGCGGTGAACGTGATGATCCAAGCCGAGTTGTCACGGTAGAACGCCCCGTACGAGTTCCAGGTAGCCACGAAGCCCGTGGACAGCGGGCCCTGGAGGGCGAAGAAGATGAGGTTGAGCCTGTTGAGCCTCAGCTCGCCGTAGATGAACCGGGGGTTGACGTGGGCGAAAAGCCGGTTGGCGCCGTCGCCGCCGGCGAGGATCTCGCGGACTAGTTGGCGCCATTGGGGCCAGGTGATTTCTGCGGGGATGAGGCGCTTGTCTTTGGCGATGGCAAAGTCATTCTCGTAGGCTATGAGTGCCACGTAGGAGAGGAGGAACCCGAGGGCGCATTTCTTGAGCGGGGGGTGGCCGCAAGGATGCGATTGTGGGATCTCTGGAGGTTGGGTTAGGCTTTGGTTGCAGGAGAGGTAGTTGGCCCAGAAGGCTGGGTTGAGGAGGTAGCGGGGTAAGGGCTTGAGGTAGATCCGGCCTGAGCCCCAGACGAGATGGGCTTCCATCCGCTCGATGACGGTGATCTCTCGTCCGAGGGCGAGTTGGTAGTGGCGGGGGCGAGGCGGGACAGGCCGCCCGGCGAGCCACAGTAGGTGGATGATTCCGTGCAGTCTCTTCACGTTCATCTCCTTCGCGATGAGGTCTAACTCGGGGGCAGTTGGGGCGCGTAAATCATCAGGATCGGCTCGATACGACGCAGGAAACTGGTCAAGGAGCTGTGTTTCGCTGCTCCGGTCATCTTCCTGGTCTTTATCCAGGATGTTGCATGAGAACGGCAGTACTGGTAACGGCGTCATCGGCACAGCCGGTTGCTGTGTTATCTGTGAGGATGATTGTAAGCTTGCGGCTTGTTGTCGATACCAAGCGGGCATCTTTTTTAGTTGCTTACCTACCTTGCCTTTCTCGTGAGACATTCTCAAGACTGCTGTCAACTTGCAGCTCTACTCGTAGATGACGCTTCTGCACAGATAATTTCTTAAGCCAAATGGTGGAATATTGATTTAGGAGACAACTATCTAGGTAGGTACTATTCATGTTCATTGCGGCTGAAAACTTGAAGGGATTACAAAGATAAGTAAAGTAATCGAACGCCCACCCTCAAAGAGGTGGCTGGCTGACCCTCCATACAGACTCATTCATGTTGCTTACGCTCAGCTAATTATCGTATGCATGTTACAGTAAGCGCCAGCCTTATGTACCTAGGTACATATACAAACAGTTTCGGTGCAAAATAAAAGAAGGTCTGGCAACTATACATTAACACAGTGGGAAGAATGGTGTATCTGAGCTGAAGGCGTTTGGTCATTTATATTACCTGGTAGCGCACCCCGATATAGAGCTTCATGTTAGGATTTGTGACATCGCTGATGTCTGCATTATTTCAGCAGCTGATGGGTGACTGTGTGACTGACAAATGAAAAGCCACTTCAGGCTGAGCGGTGGCGGCCTCCTCCGCCACAAGGCACGAATTGAAGACAACATACCCACCCGATCACTCTCACTGAGCACTACGCCTGACACATCCTACTGAATATTAATCGAGCATTCTGAACTTGGATTTACTGATTCTCAAGCGAATGAATCGATGGATCGTACAATAGCGGCAATGGCACCTTTAGAACACACGGCTCTACCAGAACTCCCCAAGTCAGCGTCACCCTACATCATAGACAAGAAACCAATCGCCTGCGGAAAACACCAAGGCCTGGGCCTTCTCAGCTACATCGACCCAAGAGATAAAGACAAGGTCGTCCGGGAGCGCGACTTTGTGTTCCTTCGCAACTACACCGATCTGAACCGACCAGTCGGGATGCTCGTGCCCAACATCTACAAAGATTCCCAAGGCCGATGGTGTACCATCCTGGTCCAGCAGTTTCGTCCCCAATATGAAGCCGACACAATTGAGTTCCCAGCCGGCTTTGTAAGCCGCCGTAGGTCTGAGACAGCGGAGCAGGCTGCTGTGAGGGAACTGGAAGAGGAAACCACCAAAACAGGCTCAGTGATAGGTCCGACGAGCCCCCCGCTGACGTCGGAGCCGGTCCCCATCGCTGCGAAGCTCAATGCCGTTTTTGTTCGCGCAAAGGATAAAGGGGGCGATGAGGAAGGGAAGCAGAGGCTGGATAAAGGGGAGTTTACTGTTGAGCTAGAGGTACCGCTCCAAGAGTTAGAGCGCAAGTTGAATGAGCTGGCAGATCTGCATAACGTTGTTGTCGATCCGAGGGTTTGGATGTTTGCTATGGGGATTCGCTATGCTTTGGAGTTGAAACCATAGTGTTGAAGTTCTCGGTTGACAGTCTGCTACGAGTTCTAAATAATAACATTAGGAATGCTGGAGATCTAGAACCGGCCCATCCATTGCTTCGCCATGACATAACCTGCTGAACGCGGGATCAAATCTAGAGACTTTCTTGGAGCGATAGTTTTGGGACCCCCCGACCCACACACGTCCTGGACAAAATAACCGGCACTATAAAGTGGGCATATAATATTGAAAGATAATGAAAAGGCCTTGAAAAATAGTTAAAAGGCCTTGAAAGATAGTTAAAAGGCTTAAAAGATAATTGAAAGGCCTTGAAAGATAGTTGAAAAGGTTAAAATAAATAAATAAAAGGCGTTAAAAGATAGTTGAAAAGCTTAAAGGAATATCCAAAATACCTGAAAAATATTTTTCAGGTGTTGGAAATCATATTACGCTTAGTATTGTAAATAATTCTGGAAGAAAACTATCGCTCCTTTCTTGACTGCTTCCATCATCACGAATCAACAGCTTTCACGATAGGTATGTTCTCCCTCACCATTCATGACGAAGGGTTCCACGCTCAGTCGCTGTACTCACCCTCATCATCGTCACTTTCATCATCGCCACCCTCATCATCGTGACCCTTACCATCGTCATTGTCAGTAGTGCCAGTATCATCGTCTCCGTTTCGGTCATCATCATTGCCGTCACCATTGTCGTCGTCCAGATTCAGCCTTGCAAGATGATCCCCCAGCTCAGAGCCTTGGTCTCCATCAGGCTCTTGACTCCCAGTACTGGCTTTCATGTCCTGCTCGTCCTGTTCATAATCCCGGCTCTCTCTCTCCTGCGTTATGATCCTGCGTGCCAACTTACTTCCACTCTGCGCAGACGTCTGCAAACGCTTCAAAATGTCGGCAGCCCGGGTGGCCAACAGCTCACTACACTCCTCGTCCCCCTCCTCGAGAGCCACCTCCAAAGCGGTACCCCTGTCGTGATTCACCACCATGATATCCGCCCCATGCTTAAGTAGCAACTTGACACACTCGCTGTCACCCGAATCGGCCGCAGCTATGAGAGGCGTATCGCCCACCTCATCAGCCATGTCCACATCCGCGCCGGCATGGATTAGCTGTTCCATGGACTCCACGGGAAGCGACCGGGCGGCATATATCAAAGGATTCGCACGGTCTGGTCCACCAATCACGTCGAGTTCGATCCCGGGAGCGGTGAGAAGGTGAGGAAGGACGTCAGAGTTCATGGATGCTGCAATGATGGGGTATTCGTTGATGCCGCCACCAACATTGGGGTCTGCGCCCTCGCTGACCAAGAACTCGACGATGTCCTCGTGGCCACAGTCGCATGCTGCTTGGAGAGCGGTGCCGGACGGGTGTGTTTCGCTGAGGTGATTTATATCGGCCCCCCACTTCAGGAGCAGTTTTACAACAGCCAGGTGGCGTTGCTCAGCGGCTATCTGGAGGGCCCAGCCAGTGTCAGATGTGACGGTGGCACCTGCGTCGAGGAGGGCTTGTACAATAGGTACAGTGCCGTCGTCCGCGGTGACACCGTCATTTGCAGCAGCAGTGAGTGCGTTGCCATATCTAAAGTTTTGAATTCCTTGTTAGTTTGGACACGCAAGAGATGAGAGACAACTGAGAGTGGGGAGTAGTCTTACAGTTCTCCTGCCGCGTTAGGATCAGCACCCACTCTCAGAAGCACTCTGACGGTGCTCTCCTTCTCGTTATCCGTAGCCGTATAGAGACAAGCGTTGAGAAGTTTCTGGTCTATGCAACCCTGCGTATGCTTCCATATTTCATCCAGTACGTCATCAAGACTCTCACCACCGGTTGAGGCTTCTGTAAAGACTTCAGTACAGTCTAGGCGGCTGTCGGAGCGGCGCAAAAGCATCTTTATACCCTCCCAATTGTTCTCTTCGAGAGCTGCTTCCAGAGACTCCTGGAAGGTTTCCTGGCTGTGTTCGTGTTCGAGCAACAAGGATACCACCTCGATACGGCCTGATTCGGATGCCAGTACCAAAGCCTTGCCGTACTCCTCCTGGCTCAAAACCTTCTTTTTAACTTTCGCACATATCAGAAAGCGCTTAAATTGAAGGGAAATCCTTCCTACTTAAAATTCTCCCCCACTAAAAAGTTTTCCAATCCCACAAACCTGGAGTACAAACTCAGATCCAGCTCGTCAACAGTCAACTTTACCCCATCATAACCTCATTTCGATTCACCAAAATGTCGGAATATTCAATCCCGGAGATTCTATCTCCATCTTTTGAGATTCAACGCGCTACTTTGCGGGTGTCGGATCTCGTTTCCTATACCACCACTTCTGCTTCGGAAAGCGATGTTGAGACATCCGACAATCTTGGAACCGAGAACGAAGATCTTCGCCGGATGCTCTCACTCGAAACAATTGTATCGACAGCATCTTCGGAAGCTAAACGGCATGCCGCTGTACAGAAACAAGGCACCGCGACATTCAGAAAGATCGGTGCTGGAGCATGCGGCGCAATCTTCGCACAGGACGGCAAATCACTGGTGATCAAGCTGGGAAAGACAACAGACCATGCGTCTCTCTGGAATGATTATAAGCATCATACCCACATCGAGGCAGTCTTCGACACATACGGAGGGGATTCGGTGGTCAAGATTCCGGAATGCTACTATTTTGTACCCCATGAGCTCACAGACTGGTTCGATCTACGCCCAGGGCTGGTCCACGCAGCTCAGGAGGTCTGCCATCTACCAACCGCCGCACTTGTTGCTGAGCGGATCTTGCCTCTTCCTGAGGTGATTCGAGTTATGCTCATCGAGCGGTATTGCCCTCCACGCATCAAGCAAGCTGCATTGATCGACCCGGCCAACAAAGACTGCCTGATCAGGCCTTATCTTGGTTCGAACAAGACACGCGCCGGAATATTCTTCTCGCTGCGAAATTTTAAGCTGCACCTCAACCAGATGGTTGAGATCGGAGTCGACATAGCTATGTTCAACAGAAAGATGGCGGTTTCCATGGCTATCATGCACTGGGCAGCTCGAGTAGACGCAAGGGATGCCGAATTTGTGATCGGCAGCTCAACTGCCAAATCTACCCCGGCCCAACTTCGTCCAGCACAGCTGGAAGGGTTAACGAAACCCACTTATACTGGCCCCTCGACTCTCCTCGATGAAGATTTCTTCCAGCGGAGTATTGACCTCTGCATCATGGACTTCAACCAAGTACGCAGCATAACGTTGGACGAGGCCGGTGTTGCTCTAGCAGTTGAGGCGGTCAAGTTGAATGACCCCTACCTCCCCCGTCCGGGAGGCGCATCAAGGGTTGAGAATGATCTCTGGGTAACTTTTGTTGCCTCCTACATCGCCGCTTCAGATTCTATTCTAGCTGCTTTAGGTTTCAAGGAGGGAGGAAAGGAGATGATGCTGCCACGACAGTTCATTAGAGGAATGATCAGCCTCTATAGCTCTAAGCTGGATGAGTAAGGGGTGAAGGGGTTTTGCTGTCCTTTTTGTACTTAGAGAACAGCATGTTGATAATGCTATTTATCGTCATCATCGAAATCAAACTCCAGGTCCTAGTAGCTCGTTCTCAGTCGGATCTTCATGTGTCAGTACCAAAGCCCGAAGCAGCTCCTTGATGGTATCGAGGCCCTCCTCATTTGTACTAAGAATCTGTCATTACTCATCAGCGGCTTTCGGGCAGCTGTAGGGAGTTTAGAAGTGTCGTATCGCTCGCTAAGTATGATCCAGGAGAGTCGTAAAGTCCTGTGGGACGCGCTCTAGCATTTTTCGCACCTTGATGTCATTCGACTGTGCTGGCAGTGCTGCTAGCTGTACGACTGCTACGTCAATCCATTTTGTGCTCTCAGCACGATTGTTTATGACGCTACCGGCAAAGTAGGCAATTGCCTTGTTGTAGCCTTTCTGTTTGCGTAGGTTATTAACTTTGCTCTATGTATGCCGCTGTAACTTGAGCTTAACCTTGTTTCCGTATTTTTCTGAATCCTTGAGATCGATCTTGCGGATAGCCTCGTTAGAGCTAAGCACTCTTCGAATCGCGATCCTATCCCTGGTTGCAAAAAGCCACTTGGTTCGAACGCGCTTCCCGGTCTCGAGTTGAGGCGAGTCAACAACTGACTGTAGAAAAGATAAGAGCTTCTTGGTAGAGTCCTCCTCTTCTGGAAGCTCGTGCAGGTTGCAGATGATGAAGTATACAGTGTCGATAGAGCTCTCGGTGAGCATGTCCCGCAAACACTGACAGAGATTCTCGATACCGAGCGCGGAGCTGTTGCCGCTGCCTGAATCACCCTTGGTCGAATTACCGCCGGACGCCGCTTTGGGGATGAATTGCTTAGCATAATTGGCAAGGGATTCTTGCTGCAGGCAGAGCTGACGGAGCAGAGACTTGACGACGTCCTCGGCGGTGCAGTAATCCGGGTTTTGGTCGCAGAAGAAATACGCCAACAGAGTTGGAGACCGGTCCGAGGATTCAACCTCGAGCTTGCTAATCGTTGACTCAATGTTCTTGACCACCGCGGTGACGGCAGGTTTCTTCCCTCTTCCCTCCGCGCCGTATATCCAAAGGAAGTCATCAACCTTGGTTTTGTCCTCCAACCAGTCCCTGAACTCGGGTTCTTTGAGGATCCATGAGTCGGATGCCAGTCGCTGCGAGAGAGACTTGAGCTTCCTTTGCACGTCAGCGCCGTCTAGAGCATCAATGACTGATTTGTGTGTTTTTGGGTCAATGCTGAACTGGCGTGTATAGTTGAAGCGAGCTTTAGCACTGCGGGTTACGGCAAGGACGATTCTCTTCAGTGCCGCTCTCACCAACTGGTACTGCGAGTCTTTGCAGGTTCCAAAGCGGACAAGGTCCCTGTGCGTGCGTGCCAGCCCAGTCTCGGATGCTCCGGGAAGAGTGGCCGACTCTCTACAAACAAATTCACGGTATTCCTAGATGCCGGATCTTAACTGATGTTTCTTCGACCTCGATACCACACTTCAGGGCACACACACCTTGAGCTTGAGCTTGTCTAGGGTTGCCACGGGGAAGTCAGTCGGAGCCAGCTTTTCTATGATGGCGTCCCATCGTGTCTCCTTCTGCTCGTAGAAGCAGTGAATGTCAACCTTTTGACCTAGCTTCATGGCGGATCGAGCAAAGTCATGCTTCAGCCAATGTCAAGGCCTTGGAGGCAACCAGACCTCCCATGCTATGACCAATCAACACGATTGGTCGCCGGAGGCATTTAAGAGGTTCCTTTTTTGGGTCAGAAGGTGAATGACAATATATTCAGGGAGGGAGCAGCCCCGTACCTCTCTCTTCTGCTGCAGACTGACAAGCATAGTGTCTGCGATATTGCTCATGTACTGTCTGATCTTGAAGTCACCTCTATAGGCGGACGCATAATGATAGAGCATAATGCGCCCTTTGGGGAAGTCCTTCTGAAGACCATCCTTATTCTTGAGCCAGTTGAAGCTTTTCTCGTCCTTTTCATCCCCCATCCAGCTCTTGATGGGGTTGGCACCAAGGCCAGGAATCGCCACGATGCTGTTTAACAGTCAGCAATTCTTGTTTTGCTTAGGAGCAAGAAATTAAAAATTGGACTGATAGTACTCCACGGTAGCATCGTTGGGGTCGACGAGGACGTCGACCTCGGTGATGATTGCTGCGTCGGGGGCCATTGTGCAGACGCTAGCCAAGTTCAGGCTGGGATGGTTGTGGTTGTGAGCATTGGACGATGCAAAGAATGGGGACGAGAACTCGCACATATTTTTAGAGAGGTAGAGTATGCTCAGGCTCTGTCCATGTCCCTGATCCAGTACCTGCCATGGACATGTCTTCAGCCGCAGAAGGCTATGAGTAAGAATTGGCTAGGTGCTGATGAATGCAGGCAGCAGCATGACCCAATGGGTTGCAATTATACCAGCTCAGCTCTCACAATTGGTTACATGCCATAGTCGATCTTGCCTTATTCCTGATGTCGTGCGACGAATATGCAATGTTTCACACCATCTTTTTGGTGTTAGGCTGTAGGCTACCTACCACGTCCTGGACAAAAAAGCTGGCACTGCAAGGGGCAATATAGTATTGAAAGATAGTTAATAGGCCTTAAAAGATATTTGATAGGCCTTAGAAGATATTAATAATACTTTAAAAGATATTTTTACCGTATTAAAAGATAGTAATAAGCCTAAAGAAGATAGTTTATAAGCCTTTTCTATTATTTTTAAGGTGTGATCCTGGCTTGCAGTACCAATTATTTTGTCCATTGCGTGCCTACCGGAGGAATGCGTCTTCGGGCCAACGAGTGTTTACAGCGGGGTTAGGAAGATGTCGAAGTCTGTCTTCAGGCTCGCTCGTTGTCAAGTACCGTCTGTTAATTACCTAGCATACTTATCTGGCTGCTACCAAACAACTTGCAAAGTCATCAAGAACATAGGAAGATTAATTTCCCTCGCAGTAATTATAAGTAGCTTTTATTTTCTCTACGAGCCGAGAGCTACATCCTGATGGGGAAAAGTAAGATACCTATAACTCAACCCAATTATTAGGTCTGACAACTGGAGTAGCGTTCAGCTGTGGACTTGACGCCTTTATCTCAAAAAAGAGAAGGCTCCGGTTCTCCCATGCCGACGACCGCTCCAGCCGCGGCAGTCCTATCAAGAGGTGCCATCGGCCGCACGAGTGACCATTCATATCAGGCCATCACTTCTACAAAGATGCGGCAATACAGAGTAGGCCTAACCACCATGGCTGCATATCCCTCCGGGTAGCACAACAGCTACGCATCGAGTCCCATTCTTCAAAGACTGCCCTTAACTGCACCAGACACCGAACCGATTATGGCGCTTGAAGGGTCCAGAGTCTCAAACACTCTTCCGACCAGTAAGAGAGCTCCCTGCAGAGCCTTGAAGTTGTCACCTTGTGTGATTTCGACACCATCATCACAACGACCTCTAAACTCATTTCAAGTTCAATCAGCGAAACAGAAAGTACTGTCGGCACCCAAATACTGCAAACCCTCCCCATCTATACTGTATGAATCTTGTCCCTTGCCCGTGTTCCTTTTTTGGGATTAACTGAGTTCGAGAAGCAACTTCGAAAATAGGTCATGCCAACCCATAGGTTACCTAACTTGTTCCTTTCTGTTTAAAACTGTTGAAACAAGATGTGAAGATGTAGCGTACGGCTTGTGAAAGTATATGGTACCTACCTCCAGCCATCCCGTAGTTAATACGGTCTTAGAAGGCTTAGCTATGGGATAGCTGCCTCCCACCAATCATATCGCACAACAGAAGCTACAACCACCACCAAACAATCCCTTTGCAAGTTTATAAGCATCAAAAAAGATGTCTACACTCTCAATGATGGTATTTTGAGATGGGAATGAACCAAAAAGATCAAAAACATCAAAAACATACAACACCAGGGATTCCCCAGTGGTCACCCACCTGAGTACTAATCTGGCGATCAGTAGCTTATCTAGGGGAGAGCGGACGGGATCCCGAGCTTTCTACTGTCTATGGTCGTATGTGACAGAACAACCTGAAACTTTTCACTATATCAGTAGTTGGCTTGCTGCCCTTGGGACAGTTGTGCGGACATGATATAGGACCTTGAGAAAGGGAGGGGTTTAAGAAGGAAACGTTGTGGAAAGGCATATCTTTTAGGAGCCGAGTTTCTAAACAAATACTCATTCTTTTATATTTTAATCCTATAATTATATTATTATTTATCTTTTCTTCATTTTTATAGCTGCTCCATCCCATCTTCGCGTCCCCCTTTTTACCCCTGAACGGCATGCACACAGCTTCCCCGTGGTCAAACCCCGGAAGAGCAAACAACATGCCAAGACGGCGAAACAAAACTTAAATGAAAACAACGAGAGTAAGTTGGTCGGAAGTTGTCCACCCAAAGCATGCACAAAAGAGGGGGAAAAGAAGAAATCCAACGCAAAAACGAGCGTTCCAACATGTCCGTAGACTTCAAACGAGGGTATCATCCGTGAAAGACAAAATCCCTCCCCATCCATCCACAGCCAACGCCTCACTACCCCAGGCACCTTAACCCCCCTCAGAATGCAATCACCATACTTTTTTTGTAGTCTTTTTTCCTCCTCATAGTGATCGTCAAGGTTCTTTCCTTCGTAATCGCCGCTGTCTCCAGTGAGACATATGCAGACGGTCGCTGGAGGCATTTCACCGCTTGAGAGTTCAAAACAGAAACATTAAAGCCAACCCATGAAGCCAATACCCATAGAATCAACCCATGAAGCCAACCCATGAAAAGAATCCATGGATCCCCATCAAGCAAAACCTCGCCGCCCCTTCGTGTCACTCGTTTTTCCGTCGAACCTCAACAACTGATGTGCTCATCTCAGTTCCCATAACGTCATGTTTTCCGTGCCCATCATTCCTCTGTTTCTTTTTTTTGTAAAGTAACCCTTCTGCTTGTCTGTGTTGTTATCACAATCTGTCTTAGCCTCCATCGCTTCAACATGCAATTCTCAAGATGCAATCACGGAAGCAACGGGAGAAACATAAGCCCAAGCGAGCATGTCCCGCAAAGACCCGCACAAAAGAGTCCTACTCTCACAGAGTAACTGTCAAAAGCAAGGAAGACTCGGTCCCAGAAAGGCCAACTTGGGATAGACGACCAAAGAAGAGCTGCGCCTTCAGAGCAACACCACCACGCAACACCTCGACAACATCAAACTCAAAACAACTGCAAAGATAACAGACAATAAAACCAAAACATAAAAATACAAGGCCGCTGACCATCCTACCATGGGGCAGATGGCAAACTGACAGAAACGCCATGTAAATATCACAGTTCCCAGCCCAAACCCAAAGCGAAAGCCATACGAGCGTTCCGACTCAACTCCTGCCCACAATCTTAAATTGGCCCATCAGGAGGTGGCGAAGACCCACTGCTACTGCCATTGTCACGATTATGACTGCCATTGTGACCTCCCCGATGAAAGCTGCCGCCGCCACCACCACCTCTCGCGAACGGGTACCGTGGGCCGCCCCCACGATATTTGGGCCCTCCTCCATTGGGGCCGGGAGAATGCGCACCGCCGCCGTTCGTGTTGTTGTTGTGGAAGTTGTTGCCGTTGCCGTTGCCATTGCCATTGCCGTTGTAGTGTCGGCCGCCTCCATTGAAATAGCCTCCCCGACCACCCCCTGGAGACCTTGAGCCAACAAAAGAGCCTCGATGATGGGCTACTCGGTTACCAGGTCCTCTGGTGGTCCCGTTCACCACGGGCGCATCCATCCGAGCATCATGTGTCTGTCCGTTCCCATTTACATTCCCGTTTCCATTCCCGCTTCCATTCCCATTTGCATGATTTGTCTTCCCATCATTTCCATTACCATGACCATGAGTCATGTGCCTACCACCACCCACACGTCGACTGCCTCTTCGGAATCCGCCCCGCTTGTTGGTCCGCGGCTTAGCATCCACATAATAGTTAATCCGCAAGACAGGCTCCGTGACCATGACATTGCCCACCAACCCAGCCTCCATGAGATCCTCTTTCGAGGCGGTGCAAGGTTGAAAAACGTTTTCCAGCTTCTTCAATTTGCTGACCTCCGGGACCCAAGCCCGAACATAACTCCCCTCCTTGTCGTACTCAAAAGCCTGTTTAATTGGGTTGAAGATACGAATCTCGCCACGAGGGTCGTTGCCAACACCGGAGACATACTGCCAATTGGCCCAGTTGGACGAGACATCATAGTCGACCAGCAACATCTCGTACCACTCTGCGCCATATCTCCAATCGATCTTGAGGTGCTTGGCCAAAAAGCTCGCCACATTCTGACGGGCACGGTTGGAAGTATATCCGGTGTGCAGTAGCTCCCGCTGGGAGGCATCGATCAAGCCCATGCCCGTTGTTCCAGCTTTGAACCGCTCCAGAGTCTCGGCCACACCTTCAGCACTCGGCACTTGGTCAGGCAATGCCCTCTCCTTAACAGGCGACTTCCATTCGTGCTTCTTGGGTGGTTTACCCTCGCTGCCGCTGCCGCTGCCGCTGCCGCTGCCGTCGCCAGCATCTTCCTCCTTGTAGTCTTTTTGAAAGCCCGACAGCCGGAAGAACTTGTTCCGGTACTTTTGATGGCACAGTCTCATGTAGTCGCGCCATAAGAGTTCGAACCGGATCGCCTCAATACCCTCGTTCTCTTTGCTGCTTTTGGCCTTGCCTTCCGATTTGTCGCCTTCAGCGACCTCAGTTGCATCTTCCTTGTCCTTGTACGCACCAAAACCTTTCACGTCTTTGAATCTGGCATCCGTACCACGCTCAAAAGCATCCAACGTTGCATGAACCTGGCGAGCCGTGATGCAACCTTGAGCCAAAAAGGCAGAGAGCTTGGTGCTGAATTCGGTGCCGAGCAACCCATTCCGGGTGGCCTTGTACGAACTGGCAGCTCCGGAAAGGATGAAGTGGTTCAACCGCTCGTGAGCACCGGCTTCACCTCCCTTGTAGGGGTGGGCTGACTGTGTGCCTTCTGGGAAATCGGGCTTGTTCGGGAGGAAGTCTTTCACAGGAGAGGCCAATGCATCAACCAGACCGTCAAGTGTGTCGGGAATGGTAAATGGGGTGGGCTGCTCTGGAACCAAGGCCTTATCAACTAGAGGTGGGAGAAACCCTTTCTCAATCGGTGGGAGGACAGGGCGAGGCTTCGCGCGAAGCGGCTCCTGCATTTTGCGGTATGTCGTGAAGACATCGGGCAACTGGTTGATAGATTCTAGGCCTATATCACGACTGCCAAACAGACAAAGTATTAGCGACAGAAATGGAGCGGCATCCACGGAGCTCAACTTACTCATCAATAAAGTACTTCTCATCGACCCAGAGCTTCCACTCGGCCCCAATGTTATCACACAAAGAGGCCACAGCCTTCTCATCTGCCTTTTCCTCGCTGCCTTCGTGACTGGTCATCCAAATGGCACCGACTTTGGCACCCTTTTCAGCCAGCCCGCGAGCCAGGCTCTCTACCACCTCTGGTAGATTGCCCAAACGAACAAAGAGGCCGGATCCAAGTCTCTTCAGAGACTCCGAGAGATCCCAGACAGCCTCGCCAACAAATTTGGCCCGGTAAGGCCCGCAACGAGGGTAGCCTGCTACTTGACTGCGAGTCGGCTTATAGGGATTGGCTGTATCTTTGTCCTTGACGAACCCCGACACGTCCATCTGAGAGGCGTCAATGACATAGAGGGGGAGATGGGCATCGAACTTCTCCCCGTCGGGTGCCGTAGCCGCAGCATGAAGTAGTGGATTGTCTGATGCTCGGAGATCCCGGCGGAGGATGTGGATGAGGATGTTCTGGGGTACCTTGGTGTCCGTCATGGCTACCCGTAGGCGACTCCTGGCAGACTTTAGTGTGAGCTTTGATGTCGTCCGATGTAGTCCAAGAACGAGCATGCGCTAAGTGTTTCCGGATCTGTCTCCCAGTCAGTCAAAGAGATCCCACGGTCTTACTCGGTGAGGAGTATGAGAGTTGCAAGTAGGAACATTGGAAGTGCTTCAGCGGATGTGCGTTGAGAGGGGTAAGAACAATGTGTATGGGAGGGGACGCCGTTCAACGCTAACCTACGTCGTATGGAGCTTGCGGTCACGTATCGAGGCCGTGGAGATAACGGCGTCGAGGTTCCAATCGGACAAGTTGGGGATGCCGGGAAGAGTTGTAGTAAAGATATCAACACTATGCTGTATCCGTAAGTGATATGGCTATCCAAACAGAACGATACAAGGCACCACCGGTGGTGAATCCTCAGGTGAACCGTGATAATGTGGGAAGATGGCAAGCTCAAATACACCTTCTGACCGAAGACCAGAGATCTAGAAAGCTCTCACCAGTCAGCCTAGCAGCGCCTGGGGGTCTTTGGGGAAGGAATGATATGTTGAGAGGCGAGGTGAAGGAGGTGAAGGGTATGAACAAGGACCCGGGGACAAGGCGGGACATGGAATAAGTACTACTCCATGTACCTCGACGGGGGCAATGATGATGTACGGCATGCTGGGGGCTCACTGCCCTGACTGGTCAGGTGTCAAAGGAGGGACCCCTGAGGGTGCGTGACGGAGCCGGGCTGCATTGCAGCATGGGCGGGAAGGCGAGGGATGCCGGGTGGGAGGTGATCCTGACCATCGGGCCAGCCTTCCCAGATCAGTTTCAGAGACAGAGGTGGCCAAGATATACAAAATCGTGGTGATAGCAGAACCTGAGGTCTCACCGGCCTGCCGCCAACAGATTGTTCCGTAGCTCATCTTTCGCTTCTCCGAAGGGGTCCGAAGATAGCGTTCTGAACTTGTAGAGCGTTTAAATGGGCCATTTCCATGTTCCAGCAAAGGTAAGAGCTCTTTGAGCGCTCTGCTCGATTCCTGTGAATGTTTAAGGTGAGCCTTCTTGGCAACTGCAGTCGAACCGAATATGCCAAGAGATCCCTTGCCCTTTTAGGCTGGAATTTCGAGATGGACGAATGAGAAGCGCCGATCTCCAGATGAATGGAGCCGCTGTCAAGATCGGGAGCTTTGTTTGGCCCAGTTCTTCGAGAAGGCTAGAGGATTTCCAAGCCCTGCGACAGGAAGGAATTGGCCTATCAGCAGCCTGGGAATTCCATGGCCAAGGCTGGCCGCCAGGGCCTCGGAAGTGGTCCCGGCGCTGGTTTCCTTGGCCCCCCAGAAGTCACTTTCCCATTTTTGAAATGCCCTGCTCAACTTTAATTCTTGGATGGGCAAAAATCAACTGCACTGGTCCGGAGCTGTCTCCGATATTCCGGTGCCCGGTCTGTGTGGGGACCCGACATCGCTGCCTCGTTGCCTCGTTGCCTCAGAGGCGCAGGTCGACGAGACCTTCATCGGGTTCGTTTTCCCTGGAAGACCCTTTTTGCATTCTTGCGCAACCCCTTGTCTGCTCTCGCCATGGAAAACGTGTGGATGGCTACACAGAGACTTGCTATGACGAGATCAGTTTCAGTCCCATGTCCACCTTTCGCCCTGCTCTTAGCCCTACCCGAGAAACTGCTGAAGATCGCTATCATCAACAACGCGAGCTGAGATGATCATTCCTTCCCAACTCTGGTCGGGGCAGAGTCATATGCCACTATGCTAACCGTCTCGACTAGAAGAAAAGTTGGTTCATGGTTCTAGGTTTGACGCCTATCTTGCCTGGCCGCTCACCGAATGTTCGTTTTGAGTAGGCTACAAAGACAACCTTGGGTGTGGCGCTCATGAGTGATACACCACGTGTATCTCGCACATGACACTCCCCAGGTGTCGGTCTCTGTTGATCACCAAGGTACCAGCACGGTGAGATCCCGGTCCATCGATACACCATACCAACACCATGTTTCTCCCGTATAGCCTCTACTTCCAGGGCATTGTTGAACTTATCAGCATGTTTCGCAGGGTATACTGACGACTTGACGTCAAATGCAGGACAAGGCCACAGTTTCGACTGACAGTGTCTTATGTAGTGTTCCTCGTGTCGCTGCTGTGTTACCAGAAGGTTGAGAAACAACCCACGAGAACTTTAGCCTCAACAGGTCGCGTATTGCCAAGTCTGGGGATATCCGTTAACGGCGGGCGAAGATGTTCTCATCACCTAGCCGTCCGGCCAGCCTGACCGGTTTCCTGGGTCCCGAAGTTACCGAGGCTACCATGTGTGGTGGGCCAAGAGTTCTGTTACATGCCACGATTGATCCAGATGTCTAGCTAACTTCTTTTACAGCCCAGTAGGTAGGGCACTTCACAGATATGGACTGATCTGGCCTCTAAACACATTTCTTCTGCGTGTGAGAGGGTGTATTTTCGGCCAATCCCCGTGTCTGAACCACAGTTGAGCTTGTCGATGCCCCTTGCCTCCTGTGATTCTGCTCGCCTCCCCTGCACTCTTCCACCCTTTATCATCGTATGGTTATGGGTGTCTGGTCCTCTCTAGGAACTCCCAGCTGAGTACCTCGAGCACAACATGCGAAAAGTCGGTGTGATTGTCCTTGAATGACTTGTCGAAGGTATCAGAGGTATGCAATCGAAGTACTCGCAACTCAGGCACCCGCAACATACGCATTCCTAGCCCTGTGGTCTTCTCTAGCGGCGCCATCCAACCCCCGAGAGTCTACACTACTCAACCGCCAATCAGGAGGCTTGACGAGTTTCTTATGCACAATGGAACCTGTCTACTCCCGAGACAGAGACCCCTTTCCATGCAAGGCACATTCGATTCCGTCACCATGCATCTCGCTATCCATATCAGTCTGATGCTCGCGTTTAACCGCTCGCGCATCGATCACAGCTTCTGTTCTTCGTCGGAAATGCCATCATTGCGTTCCAGACCCTTCGTACTTGAAGCTTTGGCCAAATGCCTTGGATGCTGAGCAACATTCTTGTCATCAATATCGCACACTCTCAGCTGGTCCATGAGGTTACGATGCAGATTAGACAGGCATCACTCGGGCGCGTGCCGCTACCGCGTGGCCATGGTGAGCACTCTGGGGATCATCCAAACCTCATCGGGCATACGGCAGACGTGGCCAAAACTCGGGTCTATATCTATATTTATTGACTCTGGTCGGACTTTGGTCTCTTGCTGATGTGGGATATCCCCTGTTCCGGCGTTCGATCGTGACATATGTCCACAAGAGGCTCGGCGGCCCCGTGTAGGACCCGGCGACAAGCGGTCGGACTCGGTTTGTTGCCATCATCGAGGACGGCCCTGTGATGTTGCTATGCGGTCCGTGGGGGGTTGGGACGGACAAGAAGCTCCGATAGGAGATGGGCCGGCACCACGGTGTTCTTTGCATGGCGCCCCAATAGACATCAATGTCTGAGCGCTACCTCATACAGATACAGATGCAGGTGTGGCGAGGAATCTAGCCCATATGGTCTTGCTGCGTAAGTGGCACATACATGTAGGTGCTCGCATATGCGGTTGTTTCTTGACCAAGCCTTCTCACAAAGGTGCCGAACCTGAACCAGTTTAGGGGTGCAAAATTTCTGATGGAGAACATAATCGTGTGCTGAGTGTAATTCCATACTCTATAGGTATGCTGCCAGGCCGCGGCAGCCATACATCCACTGCCGGCATAAACCAGAATAATGCCCTGCCCAATGTTGTTCTTGGCGCATAGTCTTCCAACTCTATCCCCTATCATACAGACCTCAAATTATTTCCTTACAGCCCTCTTAAAATTCAGCATGCGACTCTTGCACCTTCCCGCCCCAGCTAAACCTGGTCTTCTCTCCCTTGCCATTTCCCTTGCCCCCGACAAACAATGCCTCGGCCTTGACCGTAACCTGCCCCGAAGCCGGTTCCTCAATCACGGCATCCACCCAGCTCTTGTAATGTCTCTTCCCTCTCTCGTGCTCAGGTAGCTCCTCCTCCGTTCGCGGTTTAACCCTGATGATATAGAAACCGTTCGCCAGCGTAGCCTTCTTATACTCAATGTTTAAATTGGCCGTCACACCCGCCATACCGCCCCATTGCTTAAAGGCTGCCCTGCCGCAGGACTCATCGAGGATGGTGGCCAAGCACCCGCCGTGGACCACACCCGGCCATCCGATCGTTGCTGGACCGAAGAAGATGACCGACACCAGCTCCCCGGTGGAGGAGTTGTAGAAGATGCGTTGGTAGCCGCCTACACCGCGGGAGCCGCGGAGGGTGTGAGCGGTGATGTGCTGTGCGCGGTGGGTGTCGGAGAGGGTGTTGTACGCGTCCCAGAACGTCCAGGCCGGGTCGGAGGAGAGCTGCTTGACGATGGGGAGGCGGGAGGCTTGGGAGTGGAGGTCGGCAATGACGTAGCCGTCTTCGGGGGAGTCGGGGACGGGGGGTGTTGGCGGGGAGATGAAGAGGCGGAGGGCGGAGCCACCGACTGTGCCGAGGAGGAGAAAGGTGCCGGCGAAGAGGAGGCGGGAGATGAGACGCCGGCGGGGCCGGGAGGAGGGGTTGGGGATGTTTTTTGTGATGAGGGGTTCGGGGGGCGGAGGGGGTAATGGTTCGGCGACGGGGATGGGTTCGGAGGGGGGTTGTGATGGCGGAGGAGGTGGTGATGGTTGATTCCGGAATGGCCGGGAGGTTGAAAACAGGGCCGCGATGAGATGCGGTTGCGCTCGGGGTTGGACGGAGATATGCCGCTGAGCCAGCTGCATGAGCGGACGGTATGGCTGTATCCTCGGGACCATTTTCTCGGCGATCGGCGGAGGTGGCACGGAGGAAGGTTGGATAAATCGGATGGTGCTGCAAGGGAACCAGTGGTGTCCGTGCCGGTTTCCACAGTCCCGTCCGGGCCGAGGCCGAGAAAGAGACACACGAGACGAGACGAGACGAGACGACGCGGAGATTTGCGCCTCGATGGTGATTGGTTGGTGATACAGTGGGATGCCAAGCGCTTGGAGTGGAACCTGCTTGTTTGCCGCGACCAGCCTGTCGATCGGGGCAGGGGTTTGTGCGATCTGGGACATGCACAACCGTTCTCAAAGATCAATGATCGCAGCCTGATGCGAGCGATGAGGACATGCATTTTGCCATTTGTTTCCGAATTCCTCAGGAAAGCAGATCGGAGGACGGTCTTGGCTCTTGATTTGGCGTCCATTACTCACAATCAAGGACGAAACAGATACTGTGTTGGGCCTAGTCACTCAGTCGCAAGTCGCACTCGCACTCGCAGAGATCGAAGCCACTTCTGTCACTGCCGACCCATGCCTTTCCCATGCGGCCATGTGTTGCCCATGGCGTCCTTTTGTTTCCGGCAATCCCACTGCCGGCGGCGCTTTTGACTTTCAGAGCACTCCGTCCGATCCAGGACCGCATTTGACATGTCGGCGGACCCTATGCTCATCAAGGCTGAATATATGCGGGTCATCCCTTCTTGGCTCCCAGCTGCACTGACATCAGGATTGAAGCGCGGTTCGGCCGATGGATGTCCAAGAGCTGCCAGGGTCCGCCCCCATCGAAATCGACACCGATGGCGCTTCCATCTAGAAATGTTGCAGTGAATTTGAGTGGTTTGATATGGGTCCGACAAGAAAACGGCGGCACTGCCACGAGTCCCGAGGGGTTGCTCCCTTCTTTGATCGATGACGGAAGGTTCATTTTGCTTGGGCTCCCGTCCTTTCTTCCCCCCTGGATGTGTAACTGTTCTCTCCTTTCACCGCCCACCATCTGTCACTGTCTTGTCATGACGCCCTGAATTGACTTTTTTTCTTTTCTCGCTGTGATCGACACGTGCTTCATTCTCTCTCTCTCACTGCTTGGGCTCTAGGGAACGAGCCAAGCTTACCTAGACAGCTTTCGAATAGCCTCATACACGACTACTCGAGCACGGTTGTCACCATGGCTTACGATTATGCCTTTGTGTAAGCCCCCCCTATTTACCTCGCCACCTCACTGAGGCTTCATGAGACTAAAGAGTCCAGACTGACTTTGAGCTCAGACATGTGAAATACACGATACCCCTTGCTGCGTTGCTTACCGTTATCGCCTACCCAATACTTCACCGAACACATCTTCTTCAGATTGGGAGTCTGATAGTTGTTTCGTTTCTGGCGACGTTACCATGGGACTCGTACTTGATCAGAAGCAATATCTGGACCTACCCACCAGACGCCATCATCGGGCCTCGTCTATACGGCATTCCAATTGAAGAGCTGTTCTTCTTCGTGATTCAGACATACATCACCTCACTCTTCTACATCATCCTCAGCAAGCCTTTGTTCCATCCTCTGTACCTCAGCACACAGAGAAACCCTCCGCAATGGATTGCCAGAGGCAAGATTATTGGTCAGGGAATTTTGATCGCCTTGACGCTGTATGGAGTTCATCAGATTCGCACTGGTGGCCCGGGAACTTACTTGGGACTGATTCTGGCTTGGGCCTTCCCATTTGCCTTGTTGACCTTCACAGTCGCTGGCAGGTTCATTCTAACTCTGCCTCTGACCTCCACGGTAGTGCCGATTGTCCTCCCAACAATCTACTTGTGGCTGGTGGACGAGCTGGCTTTGGGGCGGGGCACTTGGGCAATTGAGTCAGGAACCAAGCTCGGCTGGTGTCTTTTCGGTGTCCTTGACATTGAGGAGGCCACCTTCTTCCTCGCGACCAACATCCTCATCGTCTTTGGCATGGCAGTTTTTGACCAATATTTGGCCATCATCTTTGCTTTCCCTCACCTTTTCCCCATGGTCCCTCGGTCTCCGACACCTTTGATGCTAGTGCAAAGCCGGTTCTCAAATACCAAACAATACGACCTCGAAAGGATCGCGGGCCTCTCCGATGCGGTGTCTCGGTTGAAAGCAAAGAGCAGAAGCTTCTACCTGGCCAACTCGCTGTTTACCGGCCGTCTCCGCATTGACCTCATTCTTTTGTAAGTCTTTGTTGCCATGCCCTGACTATCTTTGGCAGTGACTGATAATTCCCAAAGGTACTCCTTCTGTCGCCTCGCCGATGACCTCGTCGACGACTCCAAGTCCGGCACCGAAGTCAAGTCCTGGACCACTAAGCTCTACAAGTTCCTCGACCTCCACTACAAGCCCGACGTCAAAGCCAACAAGACCCGGATCGAGTCCTCTATCGACGAGGCTTTCCCACCTGAGGCGAAGTCCGCGCTCAAATACCTCCCAGCCTCCATTCTCCCTTCTAAGCCTCTCTACGAACTCATCGACGGTTTCGAGCTCGATTCCACATTCTCCTTCCATGACCCCTCCGAACCCGCCAAGTTCCCTATCGTCAACGAGGAGAGACTAAACTACTATGGCCAATGCGTCGCTGGCACTGTAGGTGAACTCTGCGTTGCGCTGATCATCGAGCACTGCGAACCCGAGATGCCAGAGGAAAGGAAGAAGATGCTCATGTCTGCGTCGAGAACGATGGGGGTGGCGCTGCAGTATGTCAATATTGCGAGGGACATCGTTGTTGATGCTGAGATGGGGAGGGTGTACTTGCCAACTACGTGGCTCGAGGAGGAAGGGCTGACGCCAGAAGACGTCGTTGCTCACCCGAGAGGGAAGCATGTCGAAAACCTCAGGAGAAGACTGTTGGGGGAGGCGTTCAAGCTTTATGACGAGGCGAGGCCGAAGATGAACGGTATTCCCAAGGAGGCGAGGGGGCCGATGATTGGAGCGGTGGAGACGTACATGGAAATTGGAAGGGTGTTAAGGGAGCTGGAGGGGGGCGTTGAGCTGGAAAGGGGGAAGGCGACTGTGCCGGGGCGGAGGAGGTTGATGACTATGCTGAAGGCGCTGTTTTCTGCGTGATTCAGACAATAAAGAGACATAATATTTGGGCTATACAGAAAGAGACGCTGGTTGCTTTGTATATATGGGCAGGCGTTGGCACGAATAGGGGATGATTTCCAGCCTAGTATCCATAGCGAGTTGGGAAGTCTCACCATTTTGCGTCTTTCAAGATGCTTTTTTGTATATAGACCGTTTGTCGAGTTTGAATAGATTCCTGTCTCTCTTCTCCGACATCTTTTAAAATGCAACTTGCCTACCTACCTAGCTAATACTGCTGATAGATACTCCAATATCGGGTTGGCTTGCCGCCCTCATCATCAAAAGAATATGCCACGGACCCGACCATTTGTGGACTTTTTCCTGAGTTTTGAGCTATTCCTTTCCTTTCATAAGCGTACAATCCCACAACATCTATCACATACGACCATAGACAGTAGAAAGCTCGGGATCCCGTCCGCTCTCCCCTAGATAAGCTACTGATCGCCGGACTAGTACTCAGGTGGGTGACCACTGGGGAATCCCCGGTGTTGTATGTGTTGGACTTATTTTGCTTTCTATTATGTCTACTGAATACCGACTCTTTCAAACGGCAGTTTGTCTTTTTTCTGTTCAAGAGAGACGAGGAGGTTGTGTTGTGGTGATGTTGACTGCTGTGATTGGCCAGTTGGGTGCGATCCCCGAGATAATCCTTCAAACACCAGATTAGTACTCAGGTGGCGGAAGACTACCGCTTAAGCGAACGGTTATCTTTTCATGAGACGGTGCAAAGAGCGAATGAGCGAATCAAGTCAGGATAAGTAATGAAATGTTTTTTTTCTATATACATGAATTGACAGATCTACCATCACTGTCTGGTGTGTCCCTTGCGTCCCAACCTCCTCCCACATCTCCCACACAAAGAAGATCGGAAAAGGATCAAAACTCAGAACTATAGATTGCCCAACTCTCGGCGTTTATGGAGGGCTGAAAAATCGTGTCTCCAACTACAACGTCACATCATCCGTTCTTTCTTCGTCTTTTGTGTCTCACAACAAAAAAAAAGAAAAGACAGAAAGCTTTTTTGAACCTGGGGTCTTCTCAAGCTTCAGGTCGCCACAGAATTGACGTCCGTTCAAGTCTCCCTGTTGTTTGAACGAGACAACCAGATATCCTCCAGAATGAACCCCCCAGCGTCAGCGGACTCAATGGCACCTCAGGCAACTTGCCGAATCTTTTCGACTCAAGGCCGCGCTCTTCCGGTGATATGAATCAACGCCTCGCTAGGGGTGGGGTGGGTATCTGTCTCTTCTCTGGCCGCTGTACAGGTAAACAGAAAAAGAGATGTGGCCCTTCCAGCGAAAAGATCTTCCCAGGGACGGAGTGAAACACTTTTGATCCATGCTACAACACGGCTAACTACGACCGCCTCATGAAGCGAGACCGCGTCTTTTTGAGTTCAAAAGATGCTATCTGCAAGCTCTTCCGGCGGGAGTCTGCGACGTGGAGCGTGGCTTCCTTGCTACAACGCTGTCTTATCCTTCACCATCGCCTCTAAGAGTGAAGGATATAAGGACAAGACAACGGAGCTAGGGTTGGTAAACGCTCAACGCGGCTCTCTCACAAGGGGATGCTCAACTCAGTTCCTTTTGCTGCAACAACTCGTGGGAATCGGAGCATGGAAAGTGGGGAACACCAGTCTTGAGAGAAAGGAAATCTTGCTGGGCCATCCTGAAGAGAATGGGCAAGCAAGAACCGCGGAACGGTGGCTCGACGCTTGAACCGTTTGTTCATCTCATCTCATCGGATGATGGAATGGATGATGAACAAGGGTGGTGGTTGTCGACAAGGATATGTCGATTCGGCGAGTGAGGCAATGACCGAAAAGGGATGTCCCTTGGTGGCAAGCGGAGCGCGTAATTGTCGAGTACCATATAGGTACGATGTTCTAGGCTATCAACACTTTGGGGTGTGAATTGTGTGTGAATTGATGAGAAATGCTGTGTTGACATGCTCGGCCCGGACCGGAGTGCCGGGCGCTTTGGTCGTCGATGTTCCGGAATTGTCGGAACGGCATTTGTCGTTGGTATGAACCCCTCAGTGGAACTGAGAATATTGTCTTTGCTCGAAGTCGTCCGAGAATTATGTATTTTGCTGTCGAATTGGGAAAAAACCAAAATGCAAAATATGCTGGGCCTGCCTGGTGAACTGGGTTGTGATTTGCGTGCAAGGTCGTCATGGCATGTTTTGCAAATGAAATGTCCGAATGAGACTGGTCGCCATTTGAAAGATGGTCGGAAATCAGGTAGGGAGACAATGGCGATAATTAACGGGATGTGACTGAGCGGAATGAAAAAAGTGTCCCCCCCCCCCCTCACGTAATCTGGGAGGAGGGTGAAGAGGAAAATAAAAAAAAATGGTGAAAAGAGGAGCGGTGGTTGTCGGTTTAAATAATCGCCATTGCAAGAGAACGTGTTGACGCAGCGAGTCAAATCCTCAGCCCATTTTCCACACTCCCAAGTTTCATCAACTTCCACCCCCTCAACCGTCGCTAACGCTCGGGGCATTTACATGACCTGATGAGCAGCATTCCGAAACATTTACCCACAAAACTCACGAATAAATCATTCGATTCGCATTCATTCTATACACTTTGCAAAAAAAGGGCATGGCGTCGCTGAATAACAAGAAAGGAGTCGTCCTCGTGCAGTGGATCCTCGACACCCGCCCCTGGTACCCCGAAGCCACACAAACCAAACACCTCGAGACTCATGCACGTTTGTTTCGTTTCATCCCCATCTTTCCCACCCACAACTGACCGAAGCCCAGGCATCCCGAGAATTATCCCTCCTCCACGATGCGGAACGCACCGCCGTACTCCGCTACTTCCACGTCCGTGACGCCAAAATGTCACTCGCCTCTCACCTCCTGAAGCGCTACGCCGTGTCCAAACTCGGCCTCGTCCCCTGGTCCCAGACCGCCATCACTCGCAATTCCAAGACAAAGCCCGTCTACGTAGACCCATCCACGGGCCACGAGCCAGTCTCGTTCAACGTCACCCACCAAGCCGGCATCGTTGCTCTTGTCGCTGTGGCCAACTATCCCAACGGCAGGGTGGAAACTGGCGTGGACATCGTCTGCACTTCTGAGCGGAGAGACAGAGACCAGAAGATGATCCTTGCCGACTCTGCAGGATGGCCCGGATTCGTGGATATGCACGCCGACGTCTTCGGTCCGGGCGAGGTGAGTTATTTAAAGTATCGGGTCCTAAGCGCAGTGCCGGGGTTGGTAGCGGGATCGAAACCGGAGGATCTTGTTGACGGGAAGCTGAGGGCGTTTTATGCATTGTGGGCGTTGAGGGAGGCGTATATCAAGCTTACTGGTGAAGCTCTGTTGGCTGAGTGGTTGAGAGAGCTTGAATTCGTGTCATTTCGCCCTCCAAGGCCGACAGAAAGTTGGGAGGTTCCTGCTAGGGAGGATGATGTTGATCCAGACACGGCGCAAGTGATACGGAAGTTCGACATCAGGTTCCGCGGGGAGAAGGTGGAGGATGTTAACATGTGCCTCAGGTCCATAGGCCCTGACTACATGATTGCTACTGCGGTGAGGACAACGGACAGGAAGGAAGACGGCCTGGGCTGGACTTTGGGTCCGTATGAGTTCCTGGCCTTGAACGAAGTGCTTGATTGCGCAGAAGCACATAGGTAGTGCCCCAGGAATGAAGAAATGAGCTATGAATTTATGAAAACAGTTTACGAAAGAGAACTCTGACGGATCGCTTCTATAGGCCTACCGCCATTTCTATTCTGAGTTAACCAGGAAAAAACACGCTATGCACGCCTTGCCTTAATGCTCAATGGAACACCAGGCGGCTTCCAACTGGACACAGTCAGTCCTCCTTGAGATACTTTATCCTTGGTGCGGAGATGGAGAAGTGAAACACATCGTAGCTCTCCTTCTCAATCTTCTCAGCGCCTCTCTCCTTGCTTTCCTTCCTCATCATCTCGGCCTGGCTCGCCCCCTCGCTCTTAGCGTCTTCACCCTTCTTCTCCGCCGCCTTCGAATCTGGCCCAACATCCACAACCACATCCTCTGTATCAAGACTCCCATCTTCTGTGTACCCCCACACATCCTTTAACTCGCCTCTCGCCAATGCAGTTACCCACAGTGCGCCCGTAACGCCAGGGACCAGGTAGAGCAACGCCGGCTGGCCATGTCGAAACACCAACAACATCGTCAGCGTAATCAGCATACCTGCCGTGTACCCAACCATGGAAGCATAGAAATACGGCTTCGGGAAAGCAGTGGCAGCCCAGACAGAGCTAGCCTCCTTGGTAGGGAAAAGGCTGCCGAATTTTGTGCACCAAAGTCTGTTGCCCCATTGGCCTTGGGGGTCGACAAACGGGGCTTTGACGCGGCGTTCCTGAACCTCTGTGGTAGTAGTCTTCGTGCCATCCTCGGTCAGGATTTCAGAGACCAGCTCAACTGGCTCAAGCTTGATTTGCCTCCTGTAGAATTGGTAGAGATCAAAACGAAGAGCAAGGCCCATGAGCATCCCCGGAACGACGATGTCGCCGAGACCGAGCATACTGACGCTCTTGTTGTTCTCAAAGACAAGCTTGATGGGAGCGTCGAGCTTTGTCGCAACAGTAATCATGTAGGGCCTGCAGGTAGTGTTAGCCCATCTATTTCAGCCAGATCTCCCAGGAGATATAAAACTCACGTATAAAATACCATGACAATGTCATAGACAAAAAGACCCCAGAGAACCCCGGTGCCGATTCCGAAAGATGTCGGTGAGAGCAGCAGGAAGGTAGCGTAGCACATTGCCGCACTCATAATGTTGGACAAGATGTTCCAGCCAAGATAGTGATATGCAGCGGCAAAAGGACTTGAAATCATGAACCCGAGCAAGTCATTGAGCTTGAGATTGAACTTGACGAAGACCAGGCCATGCATCGCAAACTTGACGGTCCATTCTTCAGTAAGAAGATGACGTACTAGCCATAACATGTCCCCGGCTGTTTCTGAGCGCGCCAGTACAGACAGAAAACCAGGAAGAGGGGATATCCGATCCTTGACGATTTTGTGTTGACCCGTAACCTTGTCGACAACGTACTGATGGCGTTCATCCGAGTCGATGTGATACACAGTCCCCTTGTTGTCGACCCAATTAGATGGAAATACCAAGCTCGTCAAAATGTCCAGTGAATCCCCCGACAGCCGGCCTAAACTAGCCACAGCCATGATGGACAAGTAGGCTCTCATAAACTTGTTCAAGATATCAGGGTCCTGAAGCCACTCGATGAGATAGTACAAGCTTATCAGGAGGATACCGGCCAAGACTGGAAACATGATGGCGTCGGAAGCAGCGAGTCCCTCAGCAAATTTGTCTTCCTTGGGCTGTTTCTTTCCCTTTTTGGTCTTGATAGGCGCCGCAGAGGGCGGTCGTCGAAGTGAGCCATGAGCGCCAAGCCAAATGATTGCGAGCGCGCTGAAAACAACTGAAAGGTATTCCGGCCTCAGTAGGAGGGTCAGCGCAAAGTCTTGGGGTTCCGGCGCCTGGGCGGCAGTTGAGTTGCTGAGGCCATCTGTCAAGTCGGTAGTCGTATTCCCTGAAGACATCTTCAGAGATGTGTGGGCCTCAAGGGCCAAATAATGCGGGTTCAGAAGCTGCTCAGAACTTCCTTGGATCAGAATGCCGTAGAAAAACCGCCGTGGATTTTGGATAATATGAGTTCTGGTGGTATGAGTTCTCACAAATGCGTTGTTGTTCTCTTGAAGTCTGGGCAATCCATCGCGGTACGTACCCGCATGTTACCGCTGCTCTGTAACGGCCATGTCGCTGCAGCCCTGCAAGTGGGGCGTGCCATCCCTGGAAGTGGCCCAATTTAGCGCAGTGAGGCTGCCGAAGCTCCCTGCATTCAGCGGCTCTTCGCTGGGAGCTTTCGCGATTCGACCTGCCCGAACAACTGCCCGCGTCACACAAGCACCTTGATAACCACCACCATTTGCCGATCTCCCTGCCCGATCTGTGACATCGTCTCCCAACATACACCCGGAACATCAGCAATATGGCGTCCGAACCAATGTCAGTAGGAAGCTCCGCGCAAGATCCTCCTCCTGTGCCCGACGCGACCTCGCAAGAGCCAAAGCACGGCGGCCACACACGCTTCGAACTGGAATTGGAGGTCAGCAAACACGCTCCCGCTTCCCATGTTTGATTCGCGTTGGCTGATACTCGGCAGTTTGTTCAAGCTCTAGGGAACCCAGAATATGTCAACTATCTGGCGTCCCGCAAGTTTCTTCACAATCCCGCCTTCGTTGCGTATCTCGATTACCTGCAGTACTGGACGCGCCCGCCATTTCTACAGTACATCACCTATCCCACATCATGTCTGAAGATGCTGGAGTTGCTTCAGGTTGAGCGGTTTAGAAAGGACATTCTGTCGCCAAATTTGACCCAAGCTCTGATTATGGACGGAATGAAGGCTGCGGTGGAATGGCATCGCGAGGGTTGAGGAGTATGAAGACGGCGAGAGACGAGACACACGACAAAGCCGCGCCGTGCCATCGGGAGCACATGAACTGGCTATCGGCACCGAACAGATGCACTGTTGGGAGAATTCTATCGCGCTGATATCGTCTTGTAGAATCACGAAACGACCTAAAGCGAACGGGCGGATGTGGATGACACAAAAGGAATGGATATATGCTGTCCCAACACAGCCTCGTTTAACGAGGAAGACATATGTCTCCCGTTGATATCTACCAGCATAACGCCAAGCTTAAATAATAATGAATCAAGATACCCAGTAACCAAAACTCCATGCAATGCTTCTCCAGTGAGCCTTTTGTCCACCATGCGCCGTCGCCAATGACAACTCAGTTTTCTCTCCAGTTCTTCCCGCAGGTCAAACACTGTCACCTTGTTAGCACCGGTCTTCTTCGACTTTCTCCTCAGGACCTACCCTATAAAACGTAGTCATCGGCTCATCAGCAGAGCGGATCTGCACCTGGAAGAAAGCTGCCTCCCCGCCGTTGCACTCTGGAGACGAACACTGCACTTTCTGCTTCTGCGCGTTCGCCCAGGTATCTGGGCCACCGAATAGATCTTCTTTCTCGACCTTGGGGAAGACCTTGCGGGAGAAGTATGGCTTGTCGATGGCGTGCTGATATGGGCAGGTTCGGCATTCTACGCGGTTGCCGCCTGTGTCCATGCGGGAGAGGATGAGCATGTTTGCGCAGTAGGGGCAGACTTTTTTTTTTTGATGGTTAGCTTTTTTATGTCAGATATGGGAGTAAATGAGGTCTTGAAACTTACAGAGAATGGGCATCTTGGCGGTATTTTCTCCAAAGGCTGATTATGAATTGTTTCGGTATACCTGGCTGGAATATGTTTTTTGACCAGAAACCTGTTGTGGGTTGTGAGTTCTGGAGATGGATCTTCGGAGTTTGAGTTGACTGGGTGAGGTGACGGAAGATGAGTGAGTCGTCGGCAACCCAGGACGCTTGTCATGGAAAAAAATTGTCTGGGGTGAACCGCCCCGCTGGTAACCTTAGTTGATGAACTCAACCATGCAACATGGACATTGCATGGGATTAGCAATTCTGTACTTCGGTTACATTGAGAAAAGGCGTTGGTCTTATTCAACTAAAAGAATATCTAATGCGCCATCAAACGGTGCTTGAGATCATATGAAAATTATACATCAAGACACCCATCCCACGACACCTTATTGGTGACTTTGCCTTGTACACTCACGGCACTTCGCCAGCACTGATGAACCAAAAGACAACCACCTCTTCCCCGAAGAGGCTTCAACAATTCTACCTTTCAACAAGCAGCAGTCATTTACTGTCGTTTCCTAGCCATCACTCTCATCAGAATGCTCAAATGTGAGACTTTGGAATGGGAGAACAATAAAGCCCCTACCCCGCCAACCCGAACCCTCGGTCCTGCAGGGGTCACCCCTTATCGCTCTAAACCGGGCTTATCGGAGTGACCCTGGCCCGCTGGGGACCTTGCGGGGTGCTGAGGTATTGGGAGCTGGTGTCGGGTCGTCAGCGGTAACCCACACTGCCACCTCCTGATTGTAATTCCCGGGCACATAGCGTTGACAGCCGCGCGGTTGGTTCATTCAGCCTTCTTCCTAGTATTTTTGGGGACTCGAGCTTCACTTTTTTGAAAGCAGAGCAACTTCTGTCTTGACCGACTACTCTCTACTCCGACTCCTGTTCTATACCACTTGTTCCACAGCTTCCGAGCTTCCCTGACGATACCTTCAACTTTCCCCTGCGTTTGATTCCCACATACACCTCAACCATGGCCCCTCCCAAAGAAGAATCCCACGAGGTATGTTCCCCTTTCCCCTTCCCTTCTAACCCCTGATAACAATCCCTAACTCGCGGGGGGGGGGGGGGGGGCGGGGGCGGGGGGGGGGGCGGCGGGGGGGCCGGGGGGGGGGGGGCCGCCGCG